>NIJG01000123.1:7097774-7147452 GCA_002201625.1 Euglossa dilemma
AATTCGAGAATTTAAAATTCGGATATTTGAAAATCCCGAAATTTAGAAATTCGGATATTTGAAAATTCCCAAACTTTGAAATTCGGATATTTGGAAATTCCGAAATTTGGAAATTCGGCTATTTGGAGATTCAAACATTTCAGAATTCGAAAGTTAGATAATTTGACAATTCGATATACACAAATTTGAAGCGACAGCGTTCAAAAGTTGGTGGAACTAGAAAATTTCAGGATTTTCGGTCCAGCAAAGGAAATTACGATAGAACAGGTACGCGGAAATTGAAAATTCAATGAACCAAAGAAAATGGCATATATTAAACATAAATTTAAATGAAACGAACAGGCAGAGGCTCCACGTGGTATTATAGAAGCGCCTAAACTACTACAGGAGTTACATAGACAAATATGTAAGTTCCATGCAACGAAGTAAAAGCTGAAAATCTACATTTAATACCGCAGGGGTGAGCGAGGATACTAAGAACGTAAAATCCGCAAGTTTAATATAAGTAGAAGAGGGATCCAAAATTCAAATATTAATCTTGCAGAGGACAAGGAGACCGTGGGAGGCGTAAAATCCTTAACTCACCCTAACAAGAGAACTATCTGCTAAAAACGTAAATTTAATCGAGCGGAAGCTAATGAAACTCCCAATGTAAATCCAAAAGCTTAATGTACCGTAACGGGATTTCAAACTCCAGATTTCATGTAACGGAGAACGAAGATCCCTACCTCGAGTTTCCCTTAAAAAAGTGAAAAAAAAAGAAATATAAATCCCAAAAGGTCAATTTTTACATTTTCCAAACCTTTTCTTTCACGATTAATAAGAAAATCTCATTTCACTTTTCAATTTACTTGAACTACCCTTAGAATTTCTTGACTTATAAAGAATATCAAGAATATAAGTGTTCAACTCCAACTTTCGTACAGTGTTTTCTTATATTAACGAAAATTCGATTTAAAGGGGTGAAACCCACCCTTGAAAGCTTAGGACATAACGAAAAGAATAAAAATTTAAAAACAGGAAAGTATTATAATTTAGAAGACCACGAAACATCTTTCAAATTTCATCCTGTTCAAATTGGAATTACGAATTCATCTTACCTTGCACCGCGTCTGACTTATTTCCCATATTTCTACTAGCCTATTCTTCTTTTATCTTAACACTATCGCAATATTAACAGATTTAATATAAGTTAATTAAATCTGTTAATATCGAATAATTGAAGCAACCTATCCGTCAAAAATCCCGTAAATCTAGTGTTAATCTACCTGCACGTAAACATTTCATTCCTACCAATCCTCGAGTTTTACAACCCTTACACCCATCGAATCGCGAATAAACAAATAAACGAGAACAAACGAATAAACACTAAACTTCTGAACGAAATTCGCCGCTTATATCCACGTTGTCCAGCGATATCCCCGTTGCCATAGGCTGCCATAATTTATATATTACGTTTTCGATTCTGGATGACCCCCTCCCCGAAGCACGTTCAATTTCTAAATTGCCCCAGCAGCCCCGCTGGAAACCTTTCAATTCCAGGCGGGCGCATCGAGCACGAGGAAAATTAATTTTCCCGTCGTCTCCTTACTTTTCGTTTTATCCGCGAGCGACGCGCAACGCCGCCATTCAATCGTCCGGGTGTACACTCGGGGCCATTCGAACGGCCGTTGAAAGGCAGACGCCAAAGTCAACGCGGCATCAAAACCTGCGAATGGCGTGGCTTGGCGTGGCGTGCCGGGTAAAGGGAAACCGTCCTGGACGCGAAACGTTCGGTTGGTTAACGCTAACGTTCGTTAACGCCAGTCTTTAGACGGAACAGATCGAACGCGTCTCATCAACGCACATCAATCGTCGGTTCGTTGCACAGGCGCCGCGTGATTGGCAGAGGCGGACATTTTCTCTCGTCGATCGCCAAAATGGCGCGGTCCGACGGGTTTTATGAGACTACCCTCGGGGATTTCTTTCCGCGATATCATAGGTAAACCTCGATTTTCTCTGTGTGCTGTTCGACCGTGTCTAACGTGTCGAATCGGATTTATTCCAGTGGCGAAATTTAGTCGAGGTTGTGAGAAGTTATGCTCGGAAAATCTTTGGTGAATCTGTATTTTTACTTTTTGTAGAAATTTTATTCATTTTTTTTTTTTGCAATATGATAGACAAATGCAGAATTTTCTTCTTAAATAACATGTCAACTTGAATTTGACCTAGTAACGAAAGTTTATTAAGGTTATGTATGGTTATGATAGGTTATGTTCGGAAAATCTTTGGTGAATCTGTATTTGTACTTTTTGTAGAAATTTTACTCATTTCTTTTCGCAATACGATAGGCAAATACCGAATTTTCTTGTCCACTATAATATGTCAACTTGGATCTGACCTAGAATTAAAAGTTTGTTAAGGTTATGTACGGTTATGATAGGTTATGTTCGGAAAATCTTTGGTAAATTTGAATTTTTACTTTTTGTAGAAATTTTACTCATTTCTTTTCGCAATACGATAGATAAATGCAAAATTTTCTTCTCTACTATAGTATGTCAACTTGAATCTGACCTAGTGACGTAGTCAAAGTTTGTTAAGGTTATGTATGACTATGATAGGATATGTTTGGAAAATCTTTGGTAAATAAGAGTTGTCTTACTTACTGAAGAGATATTAGACGCGTAAAATGAGATGCCTAATAAAATTAAATTAATGTTACAGATCGAAGTAACAATTTTTTCAGCCGGATTTTATAAAATTATCATCGGCTATTATGAGACTATCATATGTTTAACAGTGATCTCTTCTTTTCGAGATACGATAGGCAAATGTCGAATTTTGGCATGTACTAGAGTATGCGAACTTGGATCTGACCTAGTGGTAGAAGTTTGTTGAGATTATGTATGCTTATGACAGGTTATGTCAGTTAGATTTCTGATCACTCAAACTTATCTTCCTTACCGTCGAGGTATTAAACGCGTAAAATAAAGAAATTAAAAGAAATTAAATTAATACTACATCTGGAAGTATCGACTTTTGATCATTTTGACGCAGTCACTGCCTCTATTTTCGTTGCACATGTCAGATCCGATGTTTTTGCCGGTCCTATTCGTTTTCGTATTTTCGCTAGTTTTCAAGTTCCTATTTCCTATTTTTCCCCGTGGACTCGTTCCGTTAAAATGTCAGGTTCTCCATTTTCAAAGATAAAATATAGTCCCCCTCTGCAGGATAAAGCGCGGATTTTGTG
Source organism: Euglossa dilemma (assembly GCA_002201625.1). NCBI lineage: Eukaryota > Metazoa > Arthropoda > Insecta > Hymenoptera > Apidae > Euglossa > Euglossa dilemma. The sequence goes on from NIJG01000123.1 coordinate 7,101,004, forward strand.
AAAGGAGTCATATAGCTAACGTAAATTTATTGCAAACATCCCAACCAAATAACGATATCTCGTTGATCTCTGATTCCAGTTTTTACATCCTTAAACACCTCATCAACGATCACAATATCGATCTTAATTATCAATTATTACGTTAACGATAAAAATTCCAAGATAGCTCGAAAAAAACGTGAAAGAAACTCGCAATTTCAATGAACTAATTGTACATTACCTTAATGAACATAACGAGGATGCAACGAGTAGGTAAAAGATTGCGAGGTAACAGCCGTTGCAAGTTGAAAGTAGGATGCTTTTACCCCGAAGTCTGTGTTGCCCGGTTCGTTTGTTAATTTACAGCGGCCATTCCGACAGGATGCTTCTTTATCCTGTCTCTGCGCCACTTCTTCCTTCTCCTTTCTGCCTTTTTTCGGCCCCCTTCGGCCGATACGTCTTAAGCTCGTTCCACGGGGTATGAACTTATCGAGGGGGCAGAGTGGCCAGGGGGACAGTTCGAACGTCCGGCTCGGCAGGCAATTAAGCGAAATAATGTCTTTGCTCCGGCGGAGTTATCATTGAAAATAAAGGAAGGGGGTGTATTTCTTTGAGATGGCCGCGGAGCCTTCACAGGGCCAACGATCGATGCTGCTGAGAAATTGTTTAACTCCGATAGTTTGTCCGCTTTGCGAGCAGTTTCATCGTAAATTGCCAATTGGAAACTCGATTGGCGACAAAAGTAATTTTGGTCCATGGAACTTGGAATAAAGAGGAAATCTGTGTACCGTCGTTGCATAACAGAAAGAAAATCGGGTTACAGCCGCCCCTCTGCTCTTCGCTGGAACTTGGGTAATACCTTAAAAAGTTCGTTAAATGTCCCGTGAAATCGTAATTACCTCGCCGTGGAAATTTCGTTAAGCCACGTCCCCCGTTATTCCTCCGCGGACACAACGCGTGACTGGATAATCCGATCGGGCCCGATCGCGCGATAAAAGCTGAACGGAACCCGAGAAGCGCGGCCCGGCTGATCCGTGTCATAAATATTTCATACTTCTCCAAACGCTATTAGTTGAAATTGATTTATTCCGTTCTCATTTCACGGGCCTGGCATTTTTTATCGGGCCGGGATAACATTACACGAGGAAGTATCGGGGAACGCTTCAATTTCCAACAGAGATATCACTCAATGCCGGACTGTCGCGAAGCTTATAAAATACTCTCTCTGTATCGCGCCAGCCAGCCAGCACGTCGAGCTATTGATTTCTCACGTGCATTCTGGTATCGTTTACTGCAAGATAAAGTAGTCCGAACGTGTTCGACACCAATAACTCAAACTCGCCGGTGTCGTCGCGATATTTCGTTCGCGCGGCTGACAAAAGGCGCGGCGCGGCTCGTCGCGTCGAGCCGGCCGGGAACAACAAAATGGCGAGGCGCGGGCGCGAGAAAATGGCGACAGGCCGCGAGGGAAATCGAACGGAGAGAAGTGCGTGAGGTGAACGATCGAGAGTACCGCCGGCTATTATTTCGTTGATCGTTGTTCGCGTGAAGCACTTTTGCCACCCATAAATTCCCCGTATAACCAGCGTCGCGATGGAATTTCTCAAGAAAGGAAACCTAGTGTTTCTTATCTACCGACGGCATTGTAAGAATTCTTGTTTGGTCATCGAAGAAAGAACAGAGGCCGGATTGTACGCCTCGGAATTTTTACTATAAATTCTTATTCGATTTTTATGTCCGGATAAAAAGCGACTTTAAGGTCTTATATTATATTTTCGAGCGATAAAAAAATCGATTATCTTCTTTGTGTTTTCTTGAAAGTTCCAGAATACCTCTGACAAGGTATTTCAGGCTGAATTTCGAGCTTCTTTATGTTTTTATTCATTCGGAAACATCGAAGTTGTTGTGACGATCAATCATGAGATCGTTACATCGTAATTTTCGCAATTTTTGAACTGTCTAGTTGCGAAAATTCGTTTATATAGCTCAAAAGTGAATGAAAGAGACAGAGAAACACTCGTATTAATAAGTCTTATGGTTTCTTTCACGAAAATTCACGAATATGACCGTTTTTTCGGCTCATAGAGAAGGAGACCCCCTTAAGGATAATACTTAAACGACGATACCGAGAATAATATCGCGAAGTAAGGGGAGGATGAAGTTTGTCGGCGGCGTTGATTGCAAAGAATACGAAATACGAGTGATCGCAAGAGGTCGCTCTGGATCTTAGAATCGCGGCTGGCAGGTCAGTTTCTATGTATTTACTTTTCCACAGTTGACTTTCGGCTAAGTTTGCCGAATGCGTGTGTTTGCTCGTTTCACAAAAGCGTAAATGCATCCCCCGTGCAGCTAAACAGACCCGCCGACGTAATCTAGAATTAATTAGTTGCACGCTGCGGTAAATGTTTCTGCGGGCCGGGCTGATACTTAAAATTCCTTTTGTCGAGCCGCGGACTCGGATTATCAAAGTGGAAGTTAAATAGGATAATTAATCCGTAAAACGGGGGGCAAAATATTTGTTATGTAATTAACATTACGCAACCAGCAGGGAGATGGAATAGTAATGGATCTCGTCGGAAGAATTCCCGGCTAAACACCGTTATGTTTCCCGGACAATTTGAATTTTTTAATAATGTATTATTCAAATTAATTACAGTTCAAGTACCATGCATGAATAATTTATCGTCCTAGTTAATTAGCGATATTAATAATTAATTAACAGCGAACGCAGCGTGTGCCAGCTTTTCTCCAGCTAAACTATGTCAGTGTATTTTAGATATGTAATACTTCATAAATAATAAATCTTTCGGAGCTTGGTCGAAAATATTCGAAGGAAAACACGAAATAAAGAGAGAACGATAAGAAACTCGCAGCTATAACTACGATACGAATGCCGATAAAAGACCGGTAAAGGTAAAAAAATGAAATTTACGACACTACGAACTTCACTTGTATCTTCCTTCACTTCCATGAATCAATCATCGACGCAACCTGTCAATTCGTTTCTCCTTCAACCCCTTCGACGCTTCAAACTCCAACATCCCGTTCCCTCGTTTCGTCAGGAATAATACTTTTATCGTAATTTTTCAGCAGTAACCGAGTTAACAGTTCGATACCACTGCAACACAGGAGCGTGGAAAAAAGAGAGCGTAACACGAGCGTGGAACGCCGAAACCGGGACATGGATCGTTATAAAAATATATCACGAAGGACCCAGGCGAACAGACGAGTCGTAAATCGGGAAACTTTTACGACGTCATCGAGATTAATCTGCCATAAACAATGCCGGCCGGTTCGATCCATTACCCTCTGATCCACAGGGTGAAATCGGCCCTGTCGCATTAAGAATTGATCTAATTTCCCTATGAAATCCTTCTAAACAGCCGGTCGGATGAGCCGAGGCCGGAACGGGCTTGGCCATAACAGAACAATGCCTATTTTCCAGGAAATTGCGTAACAGACCGTAATTAGATATTTCCAGCGATCTCCATTTGGGAATCGCGCTAAAGGAGACCATTAATAACGTAGATCCGGCGGAGGGATAATCTCCGAGCGGAATTGGAGGATCGCAAGAGGGATGAAGCGCGGCGACTAGTCACCCTTCAGAGATTGAACGTACGCCGGTGTTACGTGACGTAGTCCTGCCTATGTTTCAGACAAATGGCCGTGCCAATAGACAGAGAGATCTGCGGATCGATCCCGCAAACACACAGTGAAACGGAGCTTTGATCGAGAGACAGGCCAATCGTCTTCTTATCGCGTGCGCGCCCTGTCAGCGGCCACGCATATTGCACGCTGTGAAACGTAAACGCAAGACCTGCATCCTTCAGACACCGTCACAATGGCGTCTCTGATTGGCCACGGAATTATGGAGGCTCGTTACGCTTGCAATTATACCGGGAACCGTGGCTACCTTGGCCAGCCGGGTGCAATGGAGAGAGCTAATCTTTTATTGAAAGACGTCAGCAACGGGCTTGCAGGATGTCGAGTCTCGGTGGTTATCGAAGGGTTCTCGGTGAAGGGTTGATCAGCGTCTGGATCAGCAATCTGGGTCGTTTGGATTTTTTCTTTCAACCGAGACCGTTCCTCTTTTGAATTCTGCCTATTTCTACCAAGTGGACCTGGGTCCTTCTCGAGTTTGCTCGAAAGGTTCCGTTTACCCGATCGTTCACCGTCGAGATCCGGTTAAGGTTTATTTAAGTTAATATCCAGGGTATTAATTTACCGCGTAATCGATTTTCGAAACAAGTTACACGCTTTGTCGATTTCGAATTTGTTGAAAGGAATTCTCATTTTAGATCGAGTAAAGGACACGGATTGCTTATTACCGTTTGTACTCGATTACTCGGATTTGTCCACAGGAAACGCTTCGTCGGGACTGTTTGAGACATCAGTTCCTCTGCTCGGTCGCATAAACAGTGATACTATTGTTGGTGCGTTTAGCGTTTACTATTCAACTCACGAATTACCATCCCCATAATATCGGACGATTGTTCTGACCTATCTTTGAGAACTTTAGTGTCGCGTACATAGGTATTACTTGAATTTACATACATATCGTATTATCTCGATGTAATACCCTGCAGTTCGTGCCATATGCTGCATTATTGCCGCAAGATATGCTTACATCGCCCTGGCTGATTTGCATATGTAAGATTATTGCTTTTGCACTCGTTTCTTGGCACGATTCATACGATACGTTGCATCGATATCTAATTTTCCTCCATTCGTCCTATGAAACAAACGAATTTTCGTTTTTTTCAAGGGAAAGGAGTAGAAGTTAAATCAGACGTCGTTGCGGAATAGAATTTCCTTGAATTTCAATCTTTGGGGATGAATGCAGAAAATAGGTACATGAAGTTCAGGTTTTTTCGGTGGGAAATAAAGGGTTAGTTGTCTGTTCAAACAAATTTTCTGAAAACTCTCTGCCTGCTTAAACGAATTCTCTAACAATAAATTTTCGTTTTCTTCTTGAATTCCGTTGAATTTAGATCTTTGAGGACGAATGCAGAAGACAGGTATACAAAGTTGAAGTTTTACGGTGGAAGTAAAGGGATAGGTGTCTGCTCAAACAAATTTTCTAAAAACTCTCTACCTGTTTAAACGAATTCTCTGAAAACAAATTTCCGTTTCCTCAAGGGAAACGAGTAGAAGTTTAATCAGGCGATGTAGCATTATAGGATTTCCTTGAATTCCGTTGAATTTCGATCTTTGAGGACGAATGCAGAAGACAGGTATACGAAGTTGAGGTTTTTTCGATGGAAATAAAGAGTAAGCTGTCTTTTCGTCTTTCGTTAAATAGCGTAAGATTGTCTTTGACTCGGGTCTTCGATTCCTGAGAAACGCAACCCTTCCTCGCGACCCTTCAACCTGCTATCTATCATACTAAGACGGTAGCATCAAGTATATCAACCGGCAAACATCATAAGACATAAGATGGTTCACCCTTGCAACCCTTTATCGTTCAGAATCGCTTAGGACGCTCCCTTACCCTATTTGCACGATTGAAAACATCCCAGAACGTGGAACGACGACTCGTCTCCATCCAATCCGAACAAAGCAACCTTTAACCTCCCCTCTCTCACCCGAACACCGTCGAATCCCGCATCACCGAGTAACAGGAGACGCGGAAGAAACTCTTGCGGCGATTATGATCGCAACTGATCATCGGTTCGGAGTTCCATCCGCCCTGTCCGCGGATTCCACGCACGGACATCCGTCCAAGAAACTTTTCCCGACCCTCGGCAACTTTCCGCAACGTTCGCCACCCCGTGCCACCCCTAACTCGGCACCGCGGCTTTATTAGAGGCAGACAAATATCGAGGACGTGACGCGGCCGCAGTGGCGCGAAAACAGAAAGCTACACAGCGGCTTATTATACCAAAACAGCGAGTCCTATCCGGGTCAGCGCTCGCGGCGAGAGGACCAGGCGTGCTAATACACTTAATAAACTCGTGACACGGGAATGATACGTTGCATCAGCGTGTCCGGATTACTCTTCGCTCCTCTGCACCTATCCTTGGCGAATTGTGAATTATTAAAGGGCCGCGAGGAGGAGTGGGGCCCGGAAGACAACCGCGTGTTTCGCGGAAAGGGGCGAATTAGGCGAACGGGGCACCGTTGAAGGGAAAATATCGAGCAGGCTCTCCGCGATAGGGATGCTTCATTTCGCGGCGTGGAATTGGTAATTGTAATGGTACCTCGGCGCGGGATTTCGGGTGGTAGAAGAGAGAGAGAGATAGAAAGATAGAGAAAGAGAGGGGCGAGAAAGAAAATATCGGCAGCGGGGAAGGAAGGGATGTTTCATTTTGCGGTGGTAATTGTGACGGTGGTTTTGGCGGAGAGAAGCGGCGAGAGGGACGTAGGAGGATTAAATGGAGAGCAGGAGAGAACAGGAGAGAGCGAGGAGAATGGGAGAATGTCGTATTTTTGGTAACCGGTAAGTGGAATCTGGTCGTGCTTCCGGTAAAGCCTGGGAACGTTTGAACAAGCAACGCCGAGGGGGTATAAAAGTGAGGTGGATTTGGTAGAAACAGCGCGGAATTTTGGGTAATTGGAATTTTAATTTGAATAGGAGCCGGAGTTCGTGAAAGGAAATCGCGTCGTTCCGGGGGAATTTCGAGCCGATAATTGCGACCTTCGATATGTCTATAACGAAGAAAATGTGGTGTGTCGGCTCGTTGTAATTCGCGGCCGCGTTTCTTCGTTTCGGGTGAACAATGTGTACAGTTTCTCGTTAGTCGATGAATTATGAATGCACTTGTGTGGAACGAATGGGTCAGGGAACACGGTAGGAACGTAATTGCGATTTTGATAATGGCTATTGGAACATTAGACTATTTTAGAACTTTTTAAATATATTCTAATTATTCTACTTTTCAGACCGTCTTGCTGTTTTTAGGAGGTTCTAAGATATCGTGAAAATTGAAATAATATTTGCAGGATGCGGTGTTTGATATAATATATTCGAAACGAATAATAATAATCCGGAGAAGAAGGGAGCAGCGAATGGATAATCAAACGATCGATGTCGATGAATCATGACGAACGACGGGAATTACAAACAACGATATGTTGATGAATCTTTTACGTTACACGTGCAGCGGTATATATGAATGCATCACTCGTTAAGCAAAGTGATCAGTTATTGGACGGTGAAATTAGAATGGAGAGTGATAAACGAGCGCCATCATGATTACTATGTCGTATTCATCATTGCCACCTTGCGTTCCATCAACTTCGCCCGACACGTTCCTTTAATTCCAAGATTAGGCACGAATGAACCTATATGATCCCGAAACGTTCCAAGCTCGTGCAAAATTACCGTTAATTAAACACGGAAATTTTCCAGCATCGATTGCGACACGGATGCGCGAACGGAAATTAAACCGAATTTAAACCGGCAATTTCGGTCAATAATAATCTCGATCCGCGAGTTGTTTTTCGGTATTTAATAAATTACCGCTTTTCTAAAAAAAAGATAAACACAGTGAAAGTAAAAACGTATTATAATATTGCGATAATTAACGTAACATTCGGCTCCATCGCTTTACGGGAATTAAAGCTTCTCGCGCCGTTTATTCCATTCGCCATTTTGTTTCGCGAACCCTTTTCCCGGGAAGTTAGATAATAGCCTTAAATTTCGCCAGCCTCGATATTCCCTTTATTACCTCGAGTGGGAAAATTCGGGAAATAAGCAGATATTTTACGGAAATAAATTGCGACGAGAATATTCGAGTGGCGCGTGTCCCGTCTTCTCTGACAATAGAAAATGGATCCGGAGCATTCTCTTGGTCCGCATCTTTTTGCTCACGATGGTATGGAAAGTTCCAAGTAACACTAACAAGTCGAATGCACTCGAGACCCGCGTTTCGCCACTTAGAAGTTACTCGGGCATTTATTCAATCTTTTCAAGCTTCCGCCAACCCAGTCACTCTTTCGCGTTCTACATGCACAGAGTACTCGAAAAGAAGGATGATTCTTCGTGATAAAATAAGTCGGCACGAACTTTCGAAATCCCGACTGTTCGACAGTTGTCGCGCCAGTCTCATCGCGTGTACCGTGAAATCGATTATGATCTTCGATGTCTCGCTACTTTTTACGATTTGCAACTTCTTGGAAAATTATTATTATCCATCTTCCGCTTTCGATTTCACATTTGTAGTGGCTATTTGAAATTTATAACCGAGATGCATTTCTTTATTAACGATACAATCTTCTTTTTCATTTTAGAAAATTTCAATTTCTTAAAAAAATATAAAATACTTCAAAAAACGCAACGTTAGAATAATACGAATAAATATTTATTGAATATGTGAAATTCTTTCGCGAATAATTACCTCTTAGAAAAGTATAAAATAATTGAAATTCGTTGAAATACGTTGAAATGCGTTGAAATGCTTGTTTCGAAGATATTTGTGACAAAATTGCGTTCCAGTTGCAAACTTTTGACAACGACTGTACCCTTCATTCCGCATTCTACAATTTTTACGTCCTTTGTACTCTTTTATTCCATGCATTCTACATTATCCGTTCTTTATTTCGCGAACCCTGTATTCTATATATTTAGCATTCTCTGCTTTCTTTTACGCTCGTCGACTTGCGTATTCTACGACTAATACCGTTCGAGCTGTAAGAATTCCAGTAGTATTACCATTGGTGTTCCAAACTGACACCTGCCTGCCTTGTGATCATCCAATCCCCATAAACCGAGTCAGACTCGGGATATCGAGCAATGCTCTCCAGATATTTTAGCGTCGAACATCGAACATATTTTCTTAACTAAAGTTCCCCTAAGAAATTCCAAATCAGGCCACGCGAATAGCAGAGAGAAATAAATGATGAAAATAGTATCGAAATCCTAGAAAATGTAACAAATTATTTTGTAAAAAGTTCCGATATGCTTTCTTTCTAAATAAATATATTCTGTTGCGTTCTTTGGCATATTAGATCCCTGAGTCTCTTGATCCTTCAGGTTTGTAAAAATTTGCGAGCACTATCGGAGACGACTAATCTGTTTTCCCGCAGGGTCGTTTTTAATATTAAGAAACGAGGGTACGGATGTTCGCACGGAAGTGGTATGAAAAGGAATAAAAGGGGATGAAAGAGGAATAAAAGAAACTAATACAGACCGACACCGCGACGGGGTGTCGCCACTTGAGACTCCGGTTTACGAGCTAGGTCGATTCCACCAACTGTACCTCGCGTTTAATTAGAGGTTTTCTTCGAAAAATCGAGCCTCCTGCACGAGATCTTCATCCCGATCTTGTCATACGCATTTTAATGAGATATCAGCCCTTTCAATTCCTCTTACGATTATAATCGCTCGTGTTTAATATTCGTTGTAATAACAGCGTTTCGTGTTTAAACTGCTTTAAAGAAATACGTAAAAATATACTCATCGAATTAATCGCACTGAGTGATTTTTTCGTTATAGAAAGATAGTGTGATTCAAAGATTTTCTGCTCCAAGATGGACGATATTTTTCGTAAATAGTAGACAAGAAGTATTTCTTTTATTAATTAGATATATTCATTAATCTCAATTTCTAGAATTTTGTTAAATGAAGACGAGATGATTCTTTCGTCACAGAAAGATAGTAATTCAAAGATTTTCTGCTCCAAGATGGACGATATTTTTCGTAAATAGTAGACAAGAAATATTTCTTTTATTAATTAGATATATTCATTAATCTCAATTTCAAGAATTTTGTTAAATGAAGACGAGATGATCCTTTCGTCACAGAAAGATAGTAATTCAAAGATTTTCTACTTGAAGGTGGACGATACTTTTGAAAATTGTAGACAAGAAATATTACTTGTATTAATTACAATTAGAATTTTGTTAAATGGAGACTGAAGGTAGCTTTACGAATTTAAATATTTCGTATATTCTCAAACATATTTTCCCGAAAATTTGATTTCATCTCCCTAATTTATAATTCGGTAAGAAACCCCATTTTAATTTCTTCCACATCGATTGCGGACTCCGATGGTGGATTTTTCTTAAACACAGCCAAGAATCCCGAGTCGCTATAAATCAGCGGATAAGCACGTGCCGATCCAATTAACTGACAGGAATAATTTCGGTCAGGCAGACCGGACAACTGCCCCACTGTGCGTGGCAAACGAGCGTTCCAGTTCCATTGTCAGCCCCCATGAGCAATCGATAGAGGATAAAGTAGAGTATAGCCCCGAAAATAGGCGGAGTATCAAGGCTGAATTCTTGCGTGGAAGATTTAAGATCGGCTCGTGCCTTCGTCCATGCGTTTGGGAATTCGAGAAAGCATTTTCCCAAATGCTTCTACGAACGTGTCGTAAGATCGTGACAATATATCCACGCGTTTATATCGTACGTGTTCGCGGGCGACAGCATTTTTTACGAGCACAGTTTCGCATGGAGAGGAAATGACAGGGAGAAAGGGAGAAAGAGAGAGCGAAAATCGATCAACGCGACGTGTAATATTCCACGATTCAAAGAGACTCGAAATATTTGAATTTAAGCAAGCTTTGATGAAAAAACGGAGGAGAAAGAGAAATTCTTAGGGAGAGAAAGCGAGAGAGAATTCGAAAATCGATCAACTCGACGTATAATATTCCTCGATTCAAAGAGACTCGAAATATTATAATTTGAACAAGCTTTGATGAAAAAGGGAGGAGAAAGAGAAATTATTAGACAGAGAATTCGAAATTCGATCGATTCGACGTGTAATATTCCTCGATTTAAAGAGACTCGAAATTTTTTATTTTTAACAAGCTTCGATAGAAAAAAGGAAAAGGAAGATGGATAAAGAAAAGAAAAGAGAAATACTTAATAGAGAAAGCGAAAGAGAATTCAAAAATCAATCAACGCGACGTATAATATTCCTCGATTCAAAGAGACTCGAAATATTATAATTTGAACAAGCTTTGATAAAAAAGGGAGGAGAAAGAGAAATTATTAGACAGAGAATTCGAAATTCGATCGATTCGACGCGTAATATTCCTCGATTAGAAGAGACTCGAAATTCTTTAATTTTAACAAGCTTCGAGGGAAAAAAGGAAGAGAAAGATGGAAAAAGAAGAGGAAAGAGAAATACTTAAATAGAGGAAGCAAGAGAGAATTCAAAAATCGATCGACTGACGTATCTATTATAATATTCTCCGATTCCACGATTCGTAATTAAAAAATTTTAATAAGCTTCGATGAAAAAGGAAGAAAGAAATGGAAGTATGCGAGAGAAAGGCTAAAAATCAATCGCGTGACAAGTATACGTTAAAATTCGGATATTCTTGAAATTCGAAAATGATAAGTAACCTGGACGAAGGTATAGAAAAGGGAAAAGGAAGAAAAAGCGATCCGGTTGGCAGGCGAAACGCGAGAATTAAGAATAGCTCGCAACAGATTCGTGGAAACGCGAAAATTGGAAATTGCTGTTTCCGGCGAAACCGCGGCAAATGGGAAAACGATTTGCTCCGCAGGGCGAGACGGGAAAAAACGACCACAGTAAAATCACTTTTTTACTCCGGTTTATTTTATTTCTCGTCCAACGACTCATTATGTCGCCGAGCTGTGAACAAGTATCGTTCCAAATAACTATGAAATCGATCGTACGCAAAATCGTTCGGAAAACCTTCTTATTTTCTCTTTGTTCTACGTCATTTCATTTCCATACCAAAACACCTTGTAACTTTCCAATACACCACGTGGATTTTGTCGGTAATTCATCGTGTAAGTGGACGATGCGAAAATTGAGGAATTCGCTAATTTTATATCGGGAGAAATTATAATTACGAAGAAGATACGAAAAATCGAGAATGAAAGATCGTACACGATGATTGCTGATACATAAAAATGAAAGGGTAAGTAAAGTGGGAAGGATATTTTCTCTATAATTATTCTCGCTCATTTTTAGACACTTATCGTTCGATAATGTTAATTCATAGTTATTATCATCGAACCAGTTGAAAATTCCTCGAACCGGCGAGATCTTTCGATCAAAGTAGCAACATCGAGAATAACTCTTATAGCCGCGAATTAATTTCGCAAAATTTATCGCGTCGCACATGCTTGTACGATTTTGTTACAGTCAATAAAAATTACCATTCCTTACACTCAAACCATCGATGCGAGATCTAAAAACAGCAAAGGCGTTTTCCAACGTTAATCGGCGTCGACCGTTTCTACAGTTTCAACGTTTTACAATAATCGCCTTTAATAATTATCATCAGACCGAGAATTCTTCGAATAAAAAGATCCGTTCACCGAAGCAACGAGAACGAGTATAATTTTCATCCTCGCGATTTAATTCCACGAGCAAAACACCGAACAATAGAAAAATCGCTGCGATAATTTCGCGCGAAATAAACCGATCTTCAAAGACGGCGAATAAAAAATCGCGAAAACGCCGAAGGAGGTAAATGAAAGGAAGGTAAATATTTGTCTCTCGTCGTTGACGATTCCTCGAATTCCTCGTGTAACAATTATCCACGGTAATTATCATCGGACCAGTCGACAATTCCACGAATCGAAATGGCGTTCGTGGAAGTAGCAACGTTGAGAGTAATTTACAAATTCGAGGAACAAGGAGGAGGAGGATCGAGCGAGATTTGGTTGAATTAAATAAAAATAAGGATTCGTTATCGATGGGATCGTTACTCGAGCATCTGATGAAAAAAACCGGCGGGAAAAAGGGGAAAATAAAGGAAATTGGCGAGCGAAGCGTAGGCTCGCGAGCGATTTCATCGAAATGATCCTTATCGACGAGCAATCTGCGCGAATTGATCGCGCGATTTATAAACGGATCGGCAAGTCGAGTTTTCCGATCGTGTCGGCACGCTAATTGCGCGACACCGTTGAATATTTATGTTTCATCTGTCTTTACGAACGATAAACAGGAGCAACGTGACATCGGCACGGAATAAACGTTCGGAACGCGATAATGATCGACGACGCGATTACTCAAACACCGAAAATCACGGAGGGATGTTTGCACATAATCGGCGCGAATTATCGTCCGCGACGCGCGTTTCGCGATTTTCCGCGAAAAGGATTCGCCAATTTTTCCACCGGGCTTCCTCTGTTGGCCGTTTGTCTGCTCGCGAAATCGATGTCGTTTCGATACCGTCCCGCTGTGTCAAGCTTTTCCTGCAAATTGCTCGATATTTAAATGAAAAGGACCTTTTATTTACCGTCATTTCGCGTGCGTGCGCCGCGCAGCTTTTTAGGATTTCATCGCGCACGGGTGAAAGCTTTTCGATATTTCTCAGAGGAGGAAACGGCTGGATGAGTTTCGCGGAAAAACTGCAAAGAGACGGACTACAATTGGCGTGTTGTCCACGGATAAAATCATACTTAACGCGTACCGACGCGAGGGAAATTCCCATTGATTCTGAAAGCTTTTATAAATTTTATCGCGAGCGGAATGCGTGTGCAACGACGGATTAGAATTAGAAGCTTTTTCCACGGATAAGCGAGATAAATTTACCGTTTGATATGTAATTTGCAATCAACTCTTTGCAGTTTTTCCTTTTTCTCTAATCCTGAATAAACGAATCGAACTTTAGACTCGAATCATAGCGCAACAACCTGAAAATATTTGATAAAAAAGGAAAAAGAGAGATTAGAAAAGTAAAAAATTTAAAAACGTCATAGCAAAATATCAAACTTAATAAAAATCAAGCAACCCTAAAAATCTCACGAATCTAACGTACCAATTCAAATTTTCTCAACCGAAATCAATCCTGGAAAAGCATCTCCGATGTTCGTAGAGTCGATTAAATTCAAATTCGATTAAAATCAAGCGCGTAAATTTTCCAAAGCCTATTCGAGACTTAATCGCGTTGAAAAGGGGTCTGGAAGTTGAGGAATTGGTTTCATGAGCGAGGGACGATGAGGAACGAGAAGACAATCTTACGGAATGTTCGGTGATTGCTATGGGAAGCAATCGGTGTTCTCAAACTGAAAGTGAAAGAAGGAGAGAGTGTACACGAGCAGAGAGTGAGAGTACACAAAGGGTAAACCATCTCGGAGAGATGTAGAAATGCAGTAAGGAGCAATTATAATTGTTAACTTGGTGTATCGACTTTGTGATCAATAATAACAGCTGGATTTCATAATTTCGCGTTATCGTGCAATTTACTCGAAGGGATATACTGGTCGAAGAAGGCTTACGGGAGGTTGATGGTATTAGTCGGATAACTGGTTCGCAGCGAAGGGCCGATTCCCTCTTAATCCGCAAATAGTTATCGAAGATCACGCCGGGGTACAATTAATTCGAAATTTATTTTTCATAGGTACCCGCCGTTGTTCGCCGTTCGTTGGAAACGATTTACCTCCGCCGTACGTTCCACCCTTTCAATTAAATCTGCCAACCCGACAGAATGAAGGTGAACGTTCGCGTTACCGACTTGCTTTTTATACCTTCGGATTCGCTCGAGTGGAAATGGCGCAGAGGAGGAAAGCTGACACGGTAGGTTCTAAGGAATTTTTCTTTCTCCTTTCCTTTTTTTCCTCCTTCTACGTCGGATTGCGGTAATTAACTCGCGAAGATACGCTTGGAACCACGATACGTTCCTTTTATACGCTTTCCTTCGCGAATTTTCCACGCCATATCGAAATCGAAGAGGTTGTTTCAGCATCTACAATTTTGTTGATGATCTATTGTTAGTATTGTTAATCGTAATTTACAAGCGAAGCACAGTAGGGTCTTCTGTGTAAAAAGTTGACCAAAATTCAATTTTGCGAGCGTAAAATTACATTTTAATGTCCGAAACGTTGTAAGGTTTTAACAAATTTTTCCTTCTTTCAGTTATTAATTATTTATTCTTTATCCGGATTTTATATTTTCCTTTCTATTTATTTCTATTTGGGAATTCAAACGTTTGGTTTAATGCTCGAAAGTTTCGTTGATTTGTTTATGTTCTCGTCGTTTTTTTAAATTTCAAGTTCTATTGTTGATTTCTATGGTTCGTATTTACATCAATGGGCAACTTTCTTTGCTATCTTTTTAATCATCGGTATCTCGCATATCGATGACTTTGTCCTCGAAGTTTGGTCTATCTGTAGCATTTTATGAAGAATTTATAATGTATAGTCCTTGAGATTTCATGGCGGCAGATGTTGAAGGTGATCCGTGTTCGAAGACTTCTTTCGAATCCGACTCGTCGCATTTCCACTTCTGAAAGCTATATTTTATCTTGCATTTCGATGTCATTTCCCATCCTTTCGCAGCTCTGCTTGCTATTCCCGTTATTCACGCACGTATCTCTTGGTATATTTTGTATTTTCTATCGCGGTCGCTGTGTTTCCTTCTTTGTCGTAAATTCGTTCAATTTGCAATTTTATCGCATCGCCTTAGCCGCCTGAGAATGATGCATACGCGTTTATATAAGGTGTACAGGAGACTGAAAGATTTCACGCGGGAAGAAAAATCGGGAAATAAAAAAAAGCACGAATTTTTCCTTTTGAGCTCGGTTCCGGTAAAAATCACGTTGGAAAATTCGTCGAGCACACTTTTGCACATTGTCGACTAACTCTCCACCCACATTCACTGTCGACTGCTATTTCAAACTCGATTTCCCCGAAAATGAGGCTTGGAACCAGAAAAATTTCGTTTTACATCGTCCGCTCGTTTTTTTTTTCCACGCGAGCTAACCTTCCGAGCCGTTCTGTACTTACAACCGTTGTAATACCTAAACTGACGACACCTAACGAACTCTGCGAGTAGAAAGAGAAAAAAGGGAAGAAAAATGTATTTTAATCCTCGATTCGAAGGCAAAAGCCAAAACAAACCAGCGAAGCCTCGTCGGCGAGATTGCCTTGAAAATCGCGTTACCAATTTCCCCGAAAATCCTCCGCCATTTTCACACACGATCGATAAACTCACCCTGACCTTACCGGGGAAATTTAATCCGACGCCAGCCTTCGCTCTATCCGTATCTTTACAGCACCTTAAGCAAGTTCCATCTCCGAATATTAAATGAAGTTGAAAAAAGCGATCGTAAAATCCAGATTCTCCTCGCAGTCTCATCACGTTTCGCCTGGTTCCATCGAAACACCGAGTGCAGTTGTCGCGAAATGAAAATCCGGGGGTCGAATTATTTCCATGCGAAAGGTAAAGGTAGAGCCGAAGGACCGGCGAAAAGATCGACGATCGATAGGAACGTATCAATTCATCTGCAACCGAACCACTTTCAAACGCTCGACGTTTCAGCTCTTTTGAGTCTTTGCTCGGTTCCCATCGACACGCGCAGGCGTTCAGGCCTGCCATAGTTTCAAAACAGCCAGCACGAATGTCGAGCAATTGCTGGCCTAAACCAGATAGGTCCCTGGAAGACCTATTTCCGTTTATGGCCGTCGTTCAACGGCGAAAGCTCGGCAAAGTCTCGGAAAAATCTTGCAGAAGTCCCGACAAAGTCTCGGGGAAAGCCTCGGGGAAGTCCGGGAAAAGAGAGTTCTAAAATCGGGAATTGGCATTTGGAAATCTCGGGCCGAAGATTTTAAGAACTATTAAGACTTTTAAGTTGAAAGAAGAGGAATATCCACTGTCGTTAGAGAAGTCGGACGAAAGAAGAACCCGAGGGCCACCTCAACGAATCAATCTAACTTCCTCTCGCGTCTTTCGAATACCATAAGCGTTTGAGAAACGATAAAAGAATGTAGAAAATGTCTCAATGTCACTCGCAACGGTGACACGCAGCTTAAAATGTGACACCTCGAGCTGATTCTTCCAGGTTGCATAGGAAATGCCGGCGTCGCGTCGCGTAATCTCGTTGTTTACCTCTGAATCTCATCGGCCGTTTCGATCCTGACGAGATATTCCGTCGTGTATATCAGCATTTTTTTCCGCGTGCTGTCTAACGTCAGGCGGATGAAACAGAGAGCATAGAGCAGATCGGATTGGATCACGCGTGTCTTAATACGATGAAATATCGCGCGGCGATGTTTCAAAACGCGGCTGTCACGGTGTCTATAACAAATCGGTGAATATAAATCGCAAATATTTGTCCTACGTACGAAACGGCCGAAAGGTACGCTGGTGATTAAGTTATTTACGACTGCCAGGGTATTATCGGTAGCAGGTGTGTGAGCGTCAGCGCCACGTGTGTATCGATTCCACGCACACGGTTCTCCGATCGCGTTAGGACGCCGCTAGAAAAGATAAACACTCCGTGATTTGATAAACCCCGTCACGGTGCGAATTTAATTGTTCCAGCGGAAAATCGGCCACGCGTCGACGTGGCCCGGATTTCATTTCGTCTACGAACAACGACGGCAGGGGATTTTCGAGTCGGAACGGATCGGCCGGAAGATTCGAAATTGCTCGGGACAAAAATTGCCGGTTTGTAAGGGCGCGGGATACACAATACGCAGGGGTGTACACGGGTAGGGGGTCTGAAATATGTCGCGCGCGAAAAACGTTTTCACGAGTCGTTGCACGCAGGATAATAAAGCTCGCGCTACGCCAGTGCGTGCTGTTATCCCGAAAGGGATCGTTTGTTCTTCGGATCTAATGCTTCTTATGGGGAACGGTTATGGCTGGGATCCTGTTCAGTTTTCTGTCTTATATCGTCGTAGAAGTAAGGAGGATTAGGTATACGGGTATATCTTAGACTTTGATGCCTTTTTATTGCCTTTTCTGTTATTTCTTTTTGTGAGTTGGAAGTATAAAGATTTGAAATTTTATTTCTATTATGTAGGTAAATTATTTCTGAGATTCGAGTAGTTTGTTTTTAAAATTATACGTTTAATAAACGTTTAAATATTAAGAAAAAATGTAGTCGTCTTTTTACTCTATGATTTCTTCCCATTTCGTTGGCAAACACGTTAATCATCTATATAGTTTATAAAATGCGACAAAATCTGTAAATAGCGCCTCAGAACGAAGTTATGGGATGACCTAATATATTAGAAGATTTCTAAATTAAGTACGTTAGATCTAGGTCAGCAGAGTATCCCAAATTTAATATCAGTTTAATTTAACCCGACACTTTCGAAATCCGAATATTTCGGACTATTCGAGGCACGCCATTAGCGAGAAATTCCATTTCCCTCTCTCTTCGCATTCCCATGAAACGATCTTCGACAATGAGAAGCTCCAAAATCCAAAACCCAAAATCCATATACGAGAGTGTATTTCTCACGCCGAAATCTTGGCGTTAATTTGAAAAAGCTCGGCTGTACGATACGCTGATATACGACGCTTTACGTCTACTTGGCGCAGCACCGGTCCGCTCTGTTTTAACCCGTTAACTGGGTCGTTCCCTGGACAGGAACTCCATTAATTTCAGTTAGCCGGACTTTAATCCGGGGAAACGCAAGTATAACATAACGTGTCGCCGGTCGGAGCGTTAACGATTCATTAAAAAGCCTGCGATCCGGCGGAAAATAAATTATCACCGGCGAAATATGGGTAGCCCTGCGGACGAGTTACCCCCATACACGTTCGACAGAGGTTAATTCACTTTTCCCTATCCCGCCGGGATGCCGATACACACCGCGAGCAGGTAAAACAACAGGCCGTTCAGCCTGATTGCGGCATAGATCAAAACTACCGGCCTAAAATTGCCCAGGCGTCCAATAATCACTCCGATGTAATTCATCCGTTGGCCAAACGGCCGACTCACAAATCTCCAAACAAATCAAGCCAGCTTGGCCCACCCTCTCCGTCGGCCGCGCAAACAGCCTGCTGCATCACGATCTCGCTTCTGCCGACCGGAAGCCCCGTAACCCTTAACCAACCGAATCTGGCCATTAGCCGGAGCAACAGCGTCGACGGTGCGTCATCTATCAGCACGGTAAACAGGGCCGATCGTTAAATATTCATCAGTCGGCCATCGAACACGCCGCTCGTCAAAAGACATCGGCGATAAAGCAACGCGACGCCTGATAGCCACTTCATAAATAAACGGGACTCGGTCGATGCTGCGGGCCAAGTCGGACGTCGGTGTCCCTCGCCGCGATCAGGATCGATCCGATCTATCCCTCGATCGGCCATGAGGATATCCTTTCGGTTCTAGGCAGACCTAGAACGCTCGGAATTCGTGCGTGACGCATCCATCGATCGGCCCGGCGGCCACGCAAAGAGAAATAGGAAGAAAAATGGACGGCAGATGGAAAGGGAGATGGAAAGTGGAATGGACAAAGGGATCGGAAAGAGAAAGAGGGCTAATGTAAGGGTAGTAGAGAGAGAAAGAGAGAGAGGAAAAGAGAGGACGGGAAATGGGAGCAATAATCTCTCCGCTGCCGATTGCCGATTCGAGGCACGGCCTGCCGATCGAACGCCATTTCCAACGGTAAATCCGATTCGCCGGCTGGTCTGTCCGCAGCGGTGGCGGCGGATCATAAATAAACGCTTGCCAAGGGCCGGATACCTCCGTGTCGGTTTGTCATCCGTACGAGTCATCCCCCGTACGTACACGGTTTGACAAACCGTTCGTCCTCCCTTGGAAAACGGGACGAAAAGGGAAGAAATAAAACGCTCGTCACGTCGGCCGCCGTCTACTCTCTGTTCGCATAGGTTTGCTTGAAAAATCGTGCCCCGGCCAGATATGCCGGCTCGTCCGGCTTCTGTACTTCATTAATTCATCGACTTTTTGCCGATGCCTCGCGACTGCTCCCCGGGCACGGTATTGCCTCCACGTTGGATCTTGTTACGCTTGTTCGATGTCTGTTGCCTTGCGGGATCGCGGGAACGAGGCTCGTGGTCGTGGTTGATAGGTTCGGTTAGTTGTCGTGGCTTGTGGTCGCTCGGATGCAGGATAGAGCTGCAGGATTTTTCCGTTTCGGTATGAGGACGCGCGAGAATAAGAGGTATTCGGGTGGTTTCGCCGATGGTAAGGTATTTCGCGGTCTGCGAAATGCCAATCGCGTATGCAATTGCTTCGTCGTGTAATTATGTCGCGGTATATCGAAACCTTTTATCATATTTTCCCTACGCATCGATCCGGAATTGTGCAGCGAATTTTTAGATTCTTCCGAAAGTCCTTTTTATTTTATTTATCAACGGGAGAAATATCGACTCGCGTGTCTGCGATTTTAATTAATTTCATTAAAAAATCTGAAACAAGCTGCGTTGGTTGTTTCGCTAGTTCCAGCGTTAATGAAGCGTCCGCTTTTTAAATACGATAACAATTTACCTTTCGCAATTTCGTAATAACTATTATAAATCTCCCAATTATCTCGCGGGAATTAATAACGTTCGACAGCGGAACGTTTTTCTATTGCTATGTCCTTTATAACATTACGGTGCAAGATAGGAATATTTATAATAGATAAATTTACAAGGAGAAAAAAGAAGATTGACATAAGCGTATCGAGTTAGTCCGATTCTCGGACAGGGAAAGGGCGGGATAACGTTGTAGTTGGACGATTAGCAGGACGGAGAGAGGACGAAGACGCTCGGAGACATTAATTTTAACAAGTAAACCGTAATTGTGTGCGACGTTCCTTGTTTGTCAAAGCCCCCGTCGGTGAATTGCACGTGCGTTATAATTAAGCGCATTCAGTCGTGAGTTTCAGCCAGGGAATTTGCATTATTAACGGCAGACCGATATTCTGAACCGGCAGTTACCGCGAAACAGTTTTGTATTGTACGAAACACCCCCGCATCGGCTGACTTTTCGTCGCGAGAATTATTAATAAGTGGATTAAACGTTGGTCCCAACTACTCGTTACGCGGCTCATTTCTTCCTTTCCCATTGTGCCACGGCTGTTTACATTACACCGTAATTACACCCATTGATATCGTACCCCTTTCTCTCCTATTATAATTCCACGCTATTAAATTTCAATCCGTCATTCCTCGCATTATTCAGTTTATTCTCGATGTTTATACCTACTCTCCTTGCTCTTTCGTTCCTCTTCATCCCCGTTTATTATACCCGGGCCACGTTTCCCTCGCCTTATTTTCCAAGCGGCCGAAATTGTCCCGGTGATCGCGAACGAAATTTCATATTTCCGGCATCGTTCCCCTCAGTCGGTTATTTTTTATTTCCGTATCCTTAATTTCGCTTTATTACTCCTTTGCGCTTCGTCCTTGCGCGGAAGCTTCCCATAAAACTTGCCACTTGTGGCGACACTCGATCCATGCTGCTTTCTCCTTCAAGCTCCTTCCCTAAGCTTTTCTACCTCGACCCTTTTCTCCGCAAATTTTTTTTTAATACGAATTTCTTAATTCGCTGTCTTAGACATCGATTCTTTCGCGATTAGATTTATAGTATTTTTGTTAACTAAGCTAATATTAGCAAGACGAATCATTTCTATGCGTAGGGTTGGATTTAATTTCGAATTCCTGATAGGGAAAGATTAGGATTGAGATGGATGAAAAGATAGAATCGAGTTTCCACTATTTTCGAAGTTTAGGTACGCGTTTTGATAAGTAAAAAACAAAGGAACCGATATCAGAAGGTTACAGGGTACAAGGTTACAGAACCTTGATCTATCGTGGATGAAAAAGGGTTTTCAAAGGATAAAGACTTCTGTCACTTTTAGTTATCGCATATTACTTCCTATTATCAAGAAATTCGAAAAATTCCAAATTCATAAGTCTCCTAATCACCTTGACAATACATTCTCGCGATCTCGTCTACAAAGTTATCCTTAACCCCTAAATAAAAACAGAAATAAATTATAACGCTTCTTCGTAATCTCGTCTACAAAGCCACCCTTAACTCCTAAATAAAAACGGAAAAAGTTATAAAGTGTCTCCGTAATTTCGTCTACAAAGCCACCCCTAACTCCTGAATAAAAACGGGAAAAATTATAACACGTCTTCGTAATTTCGTCTACAAAGCCACCCCTAACTCCTGAATAAAAACGGGAAAAATTATAACGCGTCTTCGTGATCTACGAAGCTACCGCTAGCTCCAAAAATAAAGAGAGAAGAAGGGATGAAAAAATAGAGGATACAAAATTCATAACNGAAAAAATATAGGATACAAAATTCATAACCCGTTCGATCTCGTTAACCAAAGGAGCGAGGAAATTCGTGATCGAACGTTGCCCGGGAATCTTTAAAATCCTGCTCTCCGCTCGAGATACCAGGCCGCGGTTTCGGGGTCGTGTTTGTGAACCGCTGATAAAATATTCGGGGTTAATTGATCGAGAATTCGGGTCAGGCGGAAGCACGTGCTGAAGTGACTGAATATCCCGGCAACTTCTTGCCCCTGCCCCGAATTTCTCCGCGTTATTCTTTCAACCCTGCACACTCGAACGCGAAAAGGCTATTCCGCGGCTGGTCGATAAATAACGATAACAAAACGACGAGAAACGCCGAGCCGATGGCAACAGTCGCCGGTAGCTGGCGAAACTTCGTGCTAGGATAGTTCGAATTAATTTTCGGCAAGTTTGACACCGTTCGCGCTTTATCGGAGGCCGCTTCAAAGGCCAGACGCAACACCCTTGCTGCGCTATTCCGTGTAATTAATTTTCAACCTGCTATGCGATTGTTGTTATTGTTGCTGCTATTACGCGTTGCCTGAGCGTCAGTACGCGATACAGGTAGACGCTTGCCCGCAGGGGATGTTTCGGCACGCTAGGAGGGATTTAAACGCGACCTAAAGGGTAGAGAAATTTATCCTTGCGCAGGAAATATCGCTTTGCGCATTGTTATTGCGGGAAAAATAGAGCTGTTCCTTTTTCTTCGTAATATTTATTAGGTCGTGTCGGTATCGATCTCATTCCTACCATTTCATGAATTTCGACTTCTTCGCAAGTCCATGGTAAACCTTCCGATAGTATTTTGGTCTGAGACAGGATCTGTTAGGTAGCTTTCATGACTCCGCTATCAGACCCAGGACGAAACGACATTCCGATCTTTTTCTCGTTCCTACCTTAAGGTACCACTGTAATACAACAGGTACCTGGCAAAAAACCTTGACAAACAATCGTAGAGAAAGAGGAGGATCTCTAACGATATATTAGATATTAACTCTTTACAGTTAAAAAGTGACGCTTTGTTTGACGCGTAACAATGACTATTTATGTTTAGTTTCTTTGTGAAATGGTTTCTAAGCTCTTTGTCTATAATCATACAAGTGTAGAACAACACCTCTTCAAATCGAGATAAGATGTTTCCTTTTAATTTGCACGTGTAATCATTTTAAGTTAGTAGTAAGAAATTTAATAAAAATACTGCGAAGTCTCGAGTTGATGATTCGTTCGCGTGATAAAAGATCGAATGTTAAGGGTTAATACAGTTTGCGACTCTCTCCCGATACTTTCTTTTTAATACTCTCTCTAACGAATCCTTTGGCATCACTTTTTATAGCCATTCACATCATATATTCGTACTACTCATTTTTAAGTTTCTGAAAATTTCATGCATATTTCTAGAACTCGTTCATTCATCTAGCTTAAATATTTCACTATAGCATGGTTTCAAGCACTTGTCATCTGACAATCGCTCGGCCAATTCGTCGATACTAAGTAAATTTAAGAGTTCAAAGACTTACGAAGCTTCGTTACTGGCTGGCCGTGCATTCACTGGGCTATACTACTTATTTAGACGTTCCTTTTTACCGCTGGCTCTCCACGGTTCCCTGAGCGGATGTTTGCCAGTGAATTTAAGTCCGTTTGACTAATTACGTTAAATAGGATAAACGAACGAATTAGTTTCGAGCGTAATTCGTGTAACGGCTGATGGAATTCGAAGAGCCACGTCGGCCGTGGTATTTCATCGTGTCTTTACGTCGGGTATAATTATTCTCTTTTATGGTTCTATAAAACGTTTCCTCCGGATTCTTTTGGTCCACGCTTTTATTTATTATTGGCCTCATTATTGCTTCGAGACATAAATTTCCACGATTTCTTCGGTTTCCTTCTTCGTTTTTTTTTTTTTATTCTTTTTTTTTTTTTTTTTTTTTTCTGGTACCGTCGAGTACACTTCGGCAAATGAAACGTAATGTACAAAGAAGTTTCCCCGGTGCAAGTCGGAATTTCCCTATTCATAAATTTTATTTCTCAAACTCCGCAAGCTCGGGCAAACGACCTTTGTACTCGATATAAAAGCATTAAGTGGAAGCTTCGCCGGGGAAAGGCAACGTTCTTGATATAAACCCTTTGTGTGTACATTAACAACACTCGACATGTTAAATTTCACGACAAATTCCGTTTTTCCCGCCGCGCGAACGCAATTTCGAGTTGATCAAAGAACACCAGCTCAAGTGCAAGTATTACGCTTCTGCCGTTAAGTATAGGCAACCATAAACTTCGTCATGGATATGCTAAAGTTCACGACTATCGTAAAACAGCGTTTCCACCCGCCACGACTTATGTAAATCTTGCATAGAAATTTCATTTTCTCTCTCGGAAATACTCTACTCGACGATATGAACACTTCGAAACATCAAAATTTCAAAACAGTTTTAGCAATTTCTACTTGAGAAATTTCTGCAAATTACATCCAATTGACATCGTTACACGATTTTAATATCTCGAAAGCATCGTCACACTTTCTCAAACAGAGCAAGGACAAATCATAAAAAATTCAAATTCCTTCGAGTTAAAATTTTAGACTTCGACCAATTTTAGAAAAATATTAAACTCTTTAAAAGAATTGTATACAACGTCTTATACTCAAAGTTTGGTTTCCCAGACAAAATAAAAAATATAAAAAATTTCGAGTCCTTTTGGGGTAACACATAGTCTTCATCTAATTTTAGAAAAATATTAAACTCTTCAACAGAGTTCAATACAACGTCTCATACTCAAAGTTCGGTTTTCCAGACAAAACAGGAAAAATTAAAAAATTTCGAGTCCCTTTGGGGTAACACATAGTCTTCATCTAATTTTAGAAAAATATTAAACTCTTCAACAGAGTTCAATACAACGTCTCATACTCAAAGTTCGGTTTTCCAGACAAAACAGGAAAAATTAAAAAATTTCGAGTCCCTTTGGGGTAACACATAGTCTTCATCTAATTTTAGAAAAATATTAAACTCTTCAACAGAGTTCAATACAACGTCTCATACTCAAAGTTCGGTTTTCCAGACAAAACAGGAAAAATTAAAAAATTTCGAGTCCCTTTGGGGTAACACATAGTCTTCATCTAATTTTAGAAAAATATTAAACTCTTCAACAGAGTTCAATACAACGTCTCATACTCAAAGTTCGGTTTTCCAGACAAAACAGGAAAAATTAAAAAATTTCGAGTCCCTTTGGGGTAACACATAGNCTAAAAAATTCGTTTGAATTCGCTAAGACGCTTATCTCGACAATTAATTCATTGAAAGATCGACGATCAAGCGCAAAGCCTCGAGTTTCATTCTCGACGTCACTCGCATCATTCTATTTTGCCTGTACCGAAAACTCGACAAACGGGAAACACACCGGTGAGTCGAAATTACACCGTTTGCCTGCAACGTGTCACGAGACACTCAGCCTAATCCAGTGCTCGAGCCTCAGGGCCCTAAGAAACTCATCGTTCCTGCTCGGCGAGGACCAGCCATCTTCGTTCTACCCTGATTTTGCCATCGTAAAACGGTCAAGCGCCAGGCGAAATGAAGTTCTCCGCAAGATTTCACGGGACACGAATTCCCAGCCGCGTCCCTAGTTATACCCAATATTCTGCAGGTTAACGACGGCACGGGCGAGTATTTCATCCCTTCCGTGAAATATGTGGAGCAGAATGTACCTACACGAAGGAGTTATGCCAGACACGATACGTATCGGGTATCATTAGTGACGGTGGTATTCCAGGCTACATCAGGCGAATTAATTCGTTGCATTTTCTGCCACCCTCGCGCGTACACGGAAATTTTCCAAGCCGGTGAACGATTGCCGCACGCACCTGTGAGAAGCAAGAGAATATCGTCGAAAAGGGACCGCACGTCGAGCTCGGGACGTTCGAGTTTGGAAATCGAGACAAGCGAAATCGTCGGTTGGAATCGGTGATTGAATCGCGAAACCGGATATTTATCGGTTTCTCAGTCGAGAAGCTCGGAAGGGTGGAACTGACGATGGAACGTGACTGAATACCATGCAGGGAATGTTGCGATTGTTGATTGTTATTATAGAGATTCGACGGTGGTAACAATTTATCGGCATTGTCAAAGAGTGAAATTTAATGGATATTAACACTATGACGTCCGGTGGTTCCACATTAGTACCATGCGAAAACTATCGATTAAGTGTCAGTGGTTACAAAAAAATCTTGTACTTATTTACCTCTCAGAATTTCGAGAAAATGGAGGGACAGGATCGAGACATGGGAACTAACGATAATATTAGTAAACAAAAACCTCGAAAACCCGCCGATGAAAAACGAAATGATGTAAGTCAGTTCTACCAGTGCGACGCGAAAAAATCTAGAATAGACATGTGGACGGCATAGTGTTAACTCTTTGCACTTGAGAAGAAAGCCTTGGTCGTTAATTAAATCCCAAAGATCGATGTTAATTGATGTATCGAATCTAAAATAACGCAACCACGCGTGGAACGTCGAAATAAAATAATTATACACGTGAACTTCTATATGATTTCTAACATAGGGAGTCCTCGAATTGCAATTTCTTCGTAACGAAAAAATAGCCGAGTGCAAAATGTTAAGAGCGAACTATTAACTTTTGGAAAGAGTGAATCGAATTGATCGTTTCGAATTTATCATTTTAAGTTACTCGTGAGAAAGGTGTGAGATGTCATCGTCAAATTCTACCCAGTTTCGTAGAAAGATACGATTAAGAGGATCCGAGACTTCTTTACAGTCGTAAAACAAAGTTTCTCTTAAAACGTACACATTTCTCATAGATCCGTGAACGGAGGAATTGGCCAGAGAGGTGCTTTAAATTTCGCGCGTAAGAATTTGCTTGATTCCGCGAGAGTGGCTGGATTAAAAGGTTTAGAGGTTCGTTGTAATTGCGCAGGGCGGAAACAAAGGCCGCCTTAAAATTTATTCACGTCTCACAGGCCGGTAGAAAGGCGTTTCGAGGTGCACGCGTAAAAACGAACCTCCATTGTCCCGATTTCTATGTTCTTCTCCGTACGAAACTCCTGCGACGCGCATAAATCGCAAGCAACCCCGGTTTCCGTTCTTTTCCCTTGGATTAATCGCATGCGCCCACGTATGTAAAATTAAATGCTGGAAATTGAACTGCATTCGAGCAACTTCCTGGCTCCCATGAATGAGGAACAAGACGCGAGCGCCGCCTGAAGCTAATTTCGAGCGGGTGAAATTTTTATGAACCACCCAGCAACTCCGCGCGAACCCGCGGCAATCGGAGTGACGAAACGTTGAGATCGTCCGGAAAAGCCGGTTTACTCCAACGTTCCTCTACTCGCGCGAGTACGATCGGAATCTGTTGTCTGAGATGGCGCGTCGTTTATAAAAATTTACCTCGAGATCGCGGCTGTCGATGTTCCTGGACCAATTTAACACGTTCACTGCCAGACGCATTTTCGATGGTTTGCCAAAGACACCAACTTTATATACATAATATAACTCAGATAAAATGAGTTATAAAGTCATGCTTGAAGCAATTTTCGTAACAGGGGTCACCGGTGATCCCGTGGTGCTGGAATGCAATTAAATTATAAGTATTGTCATTTGTTTAAGTTATGTAGGGATACAAATGCGGAAAGCAAAGGTCTTTCGAGTTTTTCCTCTCCTTCGCAACGTCGAGGGCTTCAGATCAATGGGGACCTGGTTTATATCTTTACAACCAGGGCCCCATGACTCGCGGACCACCTCGACGTCGAATTGGGAAGGAAAAGCAATTCAGTTCGTTTGCGCCTGCAGAACATCACGGATCTTTCCTAAAATAGTGAACTTCGCATTTTCCGCATCGGCCCCCACCTCCCGCACATAAAATAAAGTCCTGCCTAGCGATCACGGCGTATTTATTTAAACNAAAATGGAAAGCAAAAGCGAGGCATCAAACACTTTGTGACGCTTTCCAGCGAGTTACACTGGACCGTTCTGATAGACGTTTCGGTGAATTTTTTGCCAGCACACGTCGTTAATTCAGCCGTCAGTCAAGGAACAGAGAATCCAACAATGGCGGCTCGTATCGTCAACGTGCAACAGCGAATACGTTCTTTCGGTTAGCTCGATTTCATTATAAGAGACTCGCTGGAGCCGGAAACAGCGGGTACACCGAGGAAGACGCTTATAACCGACGCAGCCTGTGTTAAATTTTCTTTCTAACGCTCGAATTACCTTCTCCTTTCCGCTTCTTCTTCATTTCGCGGCCCCATTTTCCGCGGTCGCCGTTGTTTGCGAAACGCGTCCCGCTTCAATCCGCTCGTGTCAGAGGATTCCTCCGCTTTGGGACGCCTCGTCCGATACGCTCTGCTTCGCTTATTTACGCCACGCTCTGCCACGCTTCCTCTAGCCCCGTTGCTCTGTGTCTCTCTTTGCCACCCTCTTTGCTACCCTGCAGGCCTGTCTACCGATTTGTTACGCGTCGCGTTCCTCCTCCCTTACCATTAGGTCCCGTGTTCTTGTATATTGTTTTGGGATGTTTGGTGGTTGTGTTCCTCGCTGTGTTATTGCTCGGCAGGACCGGTGGTTGTATAGTCCTTGATAACGTTCGCTAGCTCGAGTTGGTCAAGGAGATTACACAGGGTGGCTCTGGTCTGGGTATCGCTGGATGTTATCCTGATAAGGTTCCGCGATGCTGTGTTAGGTTGCAACGTTACGGTTGTAATTCATAAAATTTTCTTTGCTTTTTATCGCTACGTTGCGTGTTGCTACATTCCGTGTTGCTATACTCGGCTTTGACACGCATCGCGTTCTCTTCCGACCTTATTTTCTTTTCTCTATACTGATATTCTTTGCGTTGCTATGTTTCGGTATTTCTATCGCTATATCTCATTTTCTTCGCTATACATTGCTACTTTCTATATTGCTGTGCCAGGGGTTGTATAGTATTCGATAATGTTTGCTAGCTCGAGTTGGTCAAGGAGATTACACAGGGTGATTCTGGTCTGGGTATCGCTGGCTGTTATTCTGATAAGGTTCCGCGTTGCTGTGTTAGGTTGCAACGTTACGGTTGCAATTCATCCAATTTTCTTCGCTTTTTATCGCTACATTGCGTGTTGTTACATTCCGCGTTGCTATACTGGACTTTCACACGCATCTCGTTCTCTTTCGATCGAATTTTTATTGTACGACATTGCTACCTTCTTTGTTCCTATGTTCCACTTTCCTTAGCTTTCTATCGCTATATCTCATTTTATTCGCTACATATTACTACTTTCTATATTGCTGTGCCAGGGGCTGTATAGTATTCGATAATGTTTGCTAGCTCGAGTTGGTCAAGGAGATTACACAGGGTGGCTCTGATCTGGGTATCACTGGTTGTTATCCTGATAAGGTTCCGCGTTGCTGTGTTGGGTTGCAACGTTACGGTTGCAATTCATAAAACTTTCTTCGCTTTTTATCTCTACGTTACGTGTTGCTACATTCCGCGTTGCTATACTGGACTTTCACACGTATCTCGTTCTCTTCCGACCCAATTTTCTTTGCTCAATATTGCTACCTTATGCGTTGCTATGTTTCGCTTTCCTCAGCTTTCTATCGCTATGTCTCATTTTCTTCGCTATATATTGCTACTTTCTATATTGCTGTGCCAGTGGTTGTATAGTATTCGATAATGTTTGCTAGCTCGAGTTGGTCAAGGAGATTACACAAGGTGGCTCTGATCTGGGTATCGCTGGCTGTTATCCTGATAAGGTTCCGCGTTGTTGTGTTAGGTTGCAACGTTACGGTTGCAATTCATCCAATTTCCTTCGCTTTTTATCGCTACATTGCGTATTGCTATACTCTTCCGACCCAGTTTTCATTGTTCAATATTGCTACCCTATGCGTTGCTATGTTCCACTTTCCACACCTTTCTATCGCTATGTTGCATTTTCTTCCGATCCAATTTTCTTCGCTACATATTGCTACTTTTCATATTGCTGTGCCAGTGGTTGTATAGTTTTTAATAACGTTCGCTACCTCGAGTTGGTCAAGGAGATTATATAGGGTAACTGCTCTAGATACCGCTAGCTGTTATCCTGATAAGGTTCCGCGGTGCTGTCTTCGATTTTAGTGTAGTTAAATCGCAACGTTACAGTTACTTGTACTACAATTCTTCTCGCTTTTTATCGCTACGTTGCGTGTCACTACATTCCGCGTTGCTATACTTGGTTTTGATACGCATCGCGTTTCTTTCGACCCAATTTTTATTGTTCAATACTGCTACCCTATGCGTTGCTATGTTCTACTTTCCTCAGCTTTCTATCGCTATGTTGCACTTTCTTCCGCTCCAATTTTCTTCGTTACATATTGCTACTTTCCATATTGCTGGGTCTTCCATCGCTGTAGACAACCTTGTCACGCCCTGCGTCGCTGTCGTCGATTTTCCTGCAATTCGCGCTAGTGTTCTTGAAATTTTTACTCTTCTCTCTCAAATTGCTACGTGTGAAATCCCTAGACACCCCTTTCCCGTGTTTCACGCTTAAGATTGCCGCAGCTCTTTTCTATATTTCATATCTTAAATCGTGATATCCAATTCCTGTATTTCACACGTGAAATTGCTATAATCTACGCACGTTTACGCGTTAAACTTGTTGTCGCTCGTTTCCTCTATCTCATGATTTAAATCGCTATAATTCACGGGAATCTATTTATAAAATTTTTAGTTGTCTCATCCTTGTATTTCGTACATTAAGCTTTTATAGCACACGTGTATCTACATTAAAAATTTCTAGTACCCTGTTTCTTACGTTTCGAACTTCAAATTCCTATAATCTGCGCACGTCTGTGTTTTAAACTTCTAGTCGTTCCTTTTCTGCATTTCGCATTTCAAATCGGCACAATCTACACGTGTGTATCTCCATTTAAGGTTTCCAGTCTCTTCTCTCCTGTATCTCACGCTTTAAATTGCAATAATCTACACGATTTCTCCATTTACATGTTCTAGTCACCTCTTTTCTATATCTCACGCTTTAAATCGCTATAATTCACGCGCATCTGCTTTTTAAATTTCTCGTCGCCTCTACCTTGTATTTCATACATTAAACATTCATAATCCACGTGTGTCTAGTTTCTAAAATTCTAGTCGCCTGTTTGCTGTACTTCGCACATCAAATTGCTATAATTTACGCACCGGTACGCGTTAAACATCTTAGTCGCTGCTTTTCTCTATCTCACGCTTCAAATTGTCATAATCTACAAGGTATCTCTATTTAAATCCTCTAGTCACCTCTTTTCTGTATTTCACACGACAACTCGGAGTGGACCCGTATCTCGATTAAAAATTTCTAGTCACTCCTTTTCTATATCTCACGTTTTAAATCGCTATAATTCACGCGCATCTGCTTTTTAAATTTCTTGTCACCTCTACCTTGCATTTCACACATTAAACATTCATAATCCACGTGTGTCTAGTTTTTAAAATTCTAGGCGCCCGTCATACTTCTAGTTGCCGTATTTCGTACATCAAATTGCTATAATTTATGCACGTGTACGCGTTAAACATCTAGTCGATGTTTTCCTCTATCTCACGCTTCAAATCGTCATAATCTACACGATATCACTATTTAAACGTTCTTTTCTGTATTTCACACGACAACTCGCAGTCCACCCGTATCTCTATTAAAAATTTCTAGTCACACATATTCTATATCTCACGCTTTAAATCGCTATAATTCACGGGAGTCTACTTCCTAAAATTCTACTCACCCTTTTTCCTGTATTTCATCCATTAAACTTCCACAACCCACGCGTGTCTACGCTACAAATTTCTGGTCCCCTGTTTTCCACGTTTCGAGCTTGAAATTACCGCAACCTACGTCGACGTTTTACAAGCTCTCTTCCTCGAGT
Organism: Euglossa dilemma; assembly: GCA_002201625.1. Taxonomy (NCBI): domain Eukaryota; kingdom Metazoa; phylum Arthropoda; class Insecta; order Hymenoptera; family Apidae; genus Euglossa; species Euglossa dilemma. The sequence continues at coordinate 7,132,769 of NIJG01000123.1, forward strand.
CCTAATTCCAGGATTGCTGTCTAAGCCAATGGCGCTGGTTCGTCGGAACGCGAAGAAAAGAGCATTCGCGAGCGGCATCGATCACCGGTCATCAGTCACTTTTCAATTACCGCCACTTCCGTTGGAAATTTCGTTTTCGTCGTGAAATACGGGGCGCGGACGTGGACGCCGCGGACCGCGTGCCCGTCCCCTGTCAGCCGTCATCGACGCCAACGACAACTCCGTCGTCGTATATTCCCGTAATGCAATCGAGGCGAATCAGCCGCGCGTGAAAGCGCGAGCGAACCCGCGGATCGCGTTGCTCCGCTCTGGCCGGCAATAAAACACGCCGGCACGGACAGACGTGCACGTCTGGGATACCCTGCACGTAATATCCGCGTCATTCTGCCTCGTAATCGTGTCCCGATCCTCCTAGCCGAGTCTCGCGACCGCCGCTGTGCTGAGCCAGGCCCGGGCTCGGAAATTTTCCGCTCCCGAATTATCAAGCGGACAGTTTAATTAGCTTCCAGCCAGAATCTGCTTGTCGTATTCGTATGCTCGACGTTTTCCGCAATTTTCTCCTCTGCTTAGCCTAATTTCTCGCGACAATTCACTTTCGCAGTTTCAATGCTTCAAAGGCGAGATATCGAGAAGAGTTCTTGGATCCCGTTTAGCTGCAATTTGATTTTACGTCAATTTTAAATTGTAGCAGTTTAATTTATCGCATTTTTATTTTGAATCACGGTGATGGTCTTATGAAAGAAAAATGGAGATATAAAAATGGTATAATATACTTTTTCTGTTATTATTGGTTGGATGAACGTTTAAGTGTATTAAAAATAAATGAGTGTTATATATACAGATAAGGAATGACCGAAAACAGTGTTATTTTTAACGCAGAAATCTGTCTCTTTATTTTATGGAAATTTTTTGATTCTGACATATTTATTCCGATCATTCAAGTACAATAGATTTCGAAAAATCTATCAGCAGTTGTGATCAACTGACAGCGAATATAAAAAACCCTTGACTTCAGTTCAAATGTCAATGAATATTTCTGAAAACGTTATTTTATAAAATATATCCAAGAAAATTAATTTCCGTCTACCGTCCATCCTCTACCCATCCAAATTTAATATTCCAACGATTATAATTTATTAAATCGCTGTAAAATTTTTCCACTGCTTGAATTCGAGACGAACAGGACTCTAAGCTGAAAGACAGGTACGTAAAGGCTGGTGAAATTTCTTTTAAATATTTTTGTGACGTCAAAGGATATAGCTCTGTCAAGAGTGTCTTTAGGATTTCCAATAATCTGCTATAGGACATTTTTTGAAGCTGCAAGTTCGACGGTATCCATTGGACACACAAGCTCGGCAGGTGCCCGTTTCCTCTTGGAAACATCGATCACGTGGTTCCGAAAATTCCGCAGGTATTTCCTTATTCAATCAGGTTTCCGAAACTGTGTACCATGGCTGAGCTGTTCCTTTGGTAAACCGAGAGCTTTCGAAGCCCTGAATTCGGCAAATTTCCCTTTACAAAAGGCAGAGGCGGAGCCCGATTTCTGAACTTCCGGTACACGTCCGCTTCGCGAATCGAATTATATCACCGAATTATTCAGTTTCGAAGGTAGAGAATTTTTTTTACGATTCTTCCCACTCGGTGAGCCAGAAATTTACAAATTTTCGACTTGCCCGGAGAAAATGGAAAAAGAGAAAGGAAAAAAAAAAAAGGAGAAAAAATTGGAAACTGAAATATCCGGCTGCTTTATTTTCTTTCATTCTCCTTTGCCCTGCATTGTTTCGCTTTATTCCCTTTCGCTTCGTTTCGTTCCTTTCCGCTTTGTTTCGCTCCGCTCTTCTTCGTTCTGTTTCCATTTTCTTTTCCCCTTTGTACTCTCTATTTCGCTTCGTTTTTGCTTCGTTACTTTGTCTTCCCCCTGTTTCCTCTGACTTGTTTCGAGACGCCGCGATTCTATGCTGAAAAACAATACTTCACTTGCACCTCCTAATTTTCTTCACGAGTCCTTAGAGATATCTTGGCCTTGACTTGTGCCGACACTTCAAGCGATGAAATAGACGCTCTTCGTCTTTCATCAAGCCAAGATGAAGAGTATCGAAAATATGACCTGCATTCTATGATCTGCGTTCCTTCCACGAGACGTTAATTAAAATAAATTATTCCGTCAATTGGCAATTTATCGCGTCGATTACCGAAGGAGTTTCGAAGAACCAATATTTCGCGTGGTTGTTGCAAAAAGTCGAATAATGCACGATGTTATTTGTTAAATATTATCGGTAATTTTATTCAACGATCAAATAAAGTCAGCATAGTTCAGAGTTTAGAAATGGTACCTCGAGTTAGACAGAAACCTAATTAAATTTAAGGCTGGCAGTTATTTTCTTTCTGTCAACTAAATTTCTCGTTTAATACGAATTTTGTTATTAACCGGAACTGTGACAGGATCACAGCGAAACAACACAATCTTCTCTCGCACGATAGCAATGAAACTTGTCATTTCCATACTACCTCATCACCCATCTTCCCGTCATCCTCGTAGACGCACGAAACGCCATTTTGTCTCTACGTACATCCCTGCACAGATGCGAATAGCCGCGGCAGAAGGTAAATTTACACGCTGGAAGTTGTTCATTTGACGCGTCGCGACCTAGTAACAACTGTAATTATAACGCTGCTAATTAACATCGGAGATTAATAACAACTAGCGTATCACATGCGCGAATTTTCCGAGTGTTACGTCAAATACTAGAGCGATTACACGAACGCGGATGAATAATAAAATCGGAGAAGAAAGCAGCGACAGTGAAACAACGCGAAACTATCGGTCGATGAAACCGTTGACTTGTACTACTGAAATTCGGAGTGAAAGTTCGATTCCTTCAATGTCTAATGAAAAATTTGGTTTCAAACGAGAAGTATCGACGTAAAGAGTGATATTGTCTGATACATAAAATTGTTTAATTCGAATTAAAAAATTGATCAAAATTACTGTTATTAAAATTCGCAAAGAGACGAGCCGAGGAATAAGAAAGGAAAGAAAACGCGTTAGCATCCGAGGAATTTTAATATTCGTCAAAATTGTTATGTAGATACTAGAATTACCAAACGAGTGGAAAAAACTGGTTTCGGATATTTTATTTTTATAACAACAGACAAGCTGCGACTGCTGTTGGCCAAATTATTATTTTCATTGCAGTAGATTCATAATTACACGGTCGGACAGAAAAATATTCCGCCGCGCGTATAATTTAATTTTCATATCCTGTATTTCAAATAAACACATAATAAGTATAAGAAAATAAGCAGCGCTGTACCATGGTTAATACAGAGTATAATAACACAGGATATATTTATAGCAATATACTACCCCTGGCAAAGATTTTTGTCCAAACTCGACGGCTATCCTTTCATTCATCTTACTTCGCATGGAACCGATTTAACACTCCGTTTTACGCCTATATTATAGCACTTTGCGTCTAAAAATTATAGCAATTTTAAAATAATCTCGTATCATTGAGAATTTTTCGCCAGGGATATCACAAGTACAGTAAATTGTACGTGTGGCTGAATATTTTTGCAACCGACTACTTACGCGTTAGATACACGCTATACATGATCATGATCCTATATTTATTAATCATTATTTAAATTACCGAACCAACCAAGAAATGTATTTTACATTCAACTACAAGCTTGTATAGCAAAATACTTATCGCGAGAATAATTAACAACGATACGTTGTCCAACGCGAAGAGGGTTAAAACCGCCCTTAAATTCGCTCTGCATTTTTCTTTAATATTTAAATTACCCAACTTTGGCAGAAACGGGATGGACCCTCGATCCGAATCGATGACCACGAGGCGACCACGGTCGTAAATCTGGCTCGGGAAAATTCAGTACCGGATGGGAGGAATTAATTTTTGGGTCCACTTCACCGTGAAACCGGCCGCTCATGGAAAAAGCGAGGCAACTTTCGTCGCGTTTCGACGGAATATGTTTAATGTTTGTAATTAAACGCCGAGCCGCTTGGCAGTGGCTCGGTTTTGCAAGGCGATCGCGAATTTCTGATGCCACTTTTTGCAAACTGAAGCGCCACTCGGCCCGCCCTCGCCGCGCCCTGTGCTTTATTTGCGCCGGAAGCATCGAACGATTTTCGCAACCTATTTCTTCTGCGCGGGAAATTGGGTCGCGACCGGTGTATAAAGTGTGTTTAATAGAGGAACAATAAATGGTCGTATAAATTTGTACTTCAGCCGCCGTTTCTAAGCGGCCTTCCAGCCTTTTTCACCCCGGAATGCCAAGCCTTCGGCTGAATAAATCCCGTCGAGCTGTTGCAATTCCTTTGATACCCGTTTATTTATGCTAGTATCGGTTTGTTCAAATTCTGCAGGCCAGTGGTCCTCAACTTTCGTCGCTTACATTCAGCCAAGCGATGTGTGAACGAGTATGTCTCCTTTGCGAATGGTATTTACGCAGGGATATAATAGCGAATTGACACTGATGGAATTTAGATCTCATTCAATTCTAAAAGATGTTTATTTATAGGCTAAAGTGAAGTTATATCAAGGGATGACTAAGAGATTATAACTAATAATCCAGCGACACGCTTTTCTATGTCTTCAATCCTTTGCACTCGACGATTTTTTGGCTACATAGAAATAGAAATTTACAGATTTTCTGCTGGAAACTGACGTTATTTCTTTGACTGGTAAATAAAGAATCGTATGACGATTAATACGTAAAATTATTTGATTTCGATATCTCGCATATTGTTATACTATCTTAAATTTTATATATTCATTAATATGGGTGTATGAAATTTTATAGTGACTAACAGTCACCTCTCGAGTGCAAAGGGGTAATACTAGAAATACTGGTTTGTAATCTATACCTATGTATGAATTAATATGATATATATAATCGTGATCGTGTTTTAATAAAATGTCGATAATGAAATGTCCTAAACGAGTCATTTTCACTTTCATCGTAGTTCTAGTGTTAAAAGACCACAACATTGATCTCTAAATTTAATTGTCAATTGTGATCTGTCAATTTCAACCCTTCACGATGCAATCATAAAATTTCATTCGTTGCAATTATAAACAGTTCATAAAATTCCAATCGGTCTTCTTGCACGCGATAATTTTCATACGTTCTAAATCTCAAATATATTTAACATTCTTTCAGCAATGTACCTCATTGTATACAATTATTTAACCTCATATTCACGTGATGTACAATGTATCATTGGCAGATGCGATTGATAAGCACTGCTTCGGTTTGTTTGACGCGTGTATAGCTCGGATATAATGCAAAGTGACGTAAAATAAAATCGAGGATGTATAATCTTCCGCGTTTCTTTATTGAATTCGACGCTTTGTGCCGTAAATTTATTAGAGTACAGGATGATGATCGTTTTTTGTTTTAAGCTGGTCCAGTGTTTGGTCAGTATATATATTTATGAACGGGAAAGGAGATGGATGACATAAAAGAATTCTATATCCCACGGAATTATGCTAATATCGCCCTATTCTGCCCGAAGCATTCGATGTACAAAGCGAGCAAAATATACAAATATAATATGTAGAGCGTACAATCATTCTGTCCTATACCATACATTAAAATGTATTAAAAAGAACGGAAGATACCGAAAAATATAAATAGAATGCGATCTCTTGAATATTTCAGAAGTATCCTAAAACTGAATAAAAATAAATGTCATAATTGATATTACCTTGTAGTTCATTTCCTGCAAACGTACTAATAACGCAATATTCTACACGGAATAAGGAACTAAATAAAAATAGAAGCTATAATTGGTATTCCTTTGTGCATCATTTTCTCCGTATGCACTAATAACGCAATATTCTACAAGGAACGTAATAATACACAGAACGCTACGGAAAAATCAAGAGGGGAATTAAATAAGTAACGATAATATCGAATATTGTATCATTAATAATATATTCGATATCGATAATCATTTGAACGGGGAAAAAATCCCGGTTGAAATTAATTAATCTTTGTTCTATAATTCACAATCCAGGCTGATATGAAACGCAAATACCGCGGAAACGTTTCTTCGTTCAGCAGCCACTTCCCGAATGTCGGTAAATCATGCGTGTCACGATTCGTTAGGCACACGAGCAGCGGGAATTTTCCATTTCACCGAGATCGTTCGCGATACATTCGGTACACCTTTAATATCCCATTACAGGCCCTATTATGCTTCAATATTTGCCGTTCATAAAAATCCGCAGCGCGAGAGATCGACGATGCGCCAACAAATTACGCGCGGTCCCGATAAAAATTAGGGTCCGTCAATATTTGCGGCCAGCTGTTTCGGGATTTAAATCACGCTGACACTCGATAACGGCACGCGGCAAGCTGTGTAACTCGGCGATAAAACGATCAAGATGCTGCCGTGGCGTATCGTGAAATTTCCATCGCCGCCATTCTCGCGGCAACTTGTCAAACGCACACCCGAAAAGGTATTCTGCTCGTCCCTCGCGTCTTCGAGTGGCTGTTACACGTTATCCAACCGTTATGCAAATTTTTTCCTTTTTTTTTTTGCTATTCATAGTGAGCAGCGTAGTTTAGCCGAAGTTTCGTTGAGGAAAGTTGCCCTTTTTGAAAAAAAAGGACACGCGATTTTACCATTTTCTCCTGGTTCGTTTCATCCTTTTCGTCGGGTCGCGATTAATTATTCGGGCTAATGGAAATTGGCTGTATTTCGGAGTGAGGAAATTATGTTCTTCATTTTTTCCGTCTCGCGATACAGGGGAATTATCGATGCATGGAATCGGTAACGCGGAAATTGGAAATTTTCGAATTATCTATAAGGTAACGGATAGGCGAGAACGAAGCCGGAAAACGGGAATCCCCAGGCGAGTTAAATACCCCCAAAGAAATTTCAACGCAGCGAGTAACTCCGGACTGCTGGATTTAACTACCCTCGTGCACCGAATCGCCACCCCTTAGCGGTTTCGCGGATTGTTTGCGAAACCTGACCAGGCAGCTTCCATTGTCCTCGCGATTAATGCGGTTTTTTAAGAGTATTACGCGTGATCTTCGGTGCTTTTTTTCTTCGCGTTTGGTAGTTTCGGCACTCGAGTGAATCGTGTGATCCATGGTATAATTGAGTATGTTAATTTTATACGACGCGTTTGCATAATAAATTAGAGGGAAAGGAAATGTGTTATAAATTACCGTATTTTTTCTGAAAATTCTCTAATTACTATACGGTATCGTAGGTTTAAGGGCCCTAAAGTGCAATTCTTCGACGATCAAAGGGGAAATAAGGGTAGTTTTAAGGAAAATTAGAAAATAGTGTGGGAAGATTCTCTTGAAGGAAAGTTGATTACAGTTGTTTCGAGTCGTCTTTTTTCCTTACATCGTGCAACCTCACTTAAATGATATATTAATTACTCTATAGGATCATATATAATTACAATTTCCGCTCTAAAATTCACAGAATGATCTACCCAAGCGAAATCATCCTTGAATCCACCGTTAACCTTCTCACGTATCGAACTATTTAAAAAATAGCACGTAACCACGAGCCTGACTCATGAAAATAACGATTAAAAATGCAGAGGAACGTCTAAATTACTATCTTTCTAGCTATGTAGATTACTAATTTCTAGTTTGATAAAAATGGTATCCAACGAAAACTTTCGAACCGATTCCTCTACAATCGATCATGGACCACTATGTCACTCACCCAAAATTTTCTTAAAATAGTGGAAAAATTGGAAGGAAGTGAAATATAAAATCACTTACCAAACTCTCTTTGTTCGAAAACCGTCGAAGTTCCGAAGCTGTTCCTGCTAACACGACGAAGAATAACACACAACTGAGACAGGAAACCAACCTCGAAAATCAACGACGAGCCTGTCCGAGATAGTCGATGTTTACATTGAACCTTATCTACAAACCACGCTTCCTAATACGTCACGTTTCACCAGATTTTTAATTTTTAATTTTTAAAAGAGTTTAACCCTTTGGAGACGAATGTCATAATATACGAGTAAGTCTTTTAATTTTTCAGAATGAAAGCTGCTGGAAATATAACGAAAAATAATTTCAGCATTGTCATTGATGCAATACATATTATTTAATTCGGAGGATTTCCCTAGATTTGTTATTTTTAATCGTTTAGAACACATCGAATGTATCGTTAGCTTCGTTTCTTGCCTGCAAAGGGTTAACACGTTCACTCCATCTATCGGTCCATCTTCCTACTAATTTTTTAAAGCGAAAGTACTTTCTTGAAGTAGAGAAAAGCAAAAAGAAACGTAGATGAAGCGAAGCACAAATTCGAAAACCGTCTCGCAGTGAAAGATATAAATATCAGCGCCGACGTGAAGGTATTAAAGCGAATAATCGGATTAATCCTCGTTCCTTCGACTCGAAATATACATTCCAGTATCCAGAGGACACCTCAGACGGATATAAAAAATTCACCACGTCGCAGCAGATATCGCAATGGCGAGCCAACTTCCCCGACACTTGGTTAAGCTCGAGGATATGGGATTCGATGGACGGAAGTGATCGGGCCAGGGAAAAATCGTCCGTGTCGGAAAATTGAAACCTTAATTCTTAATACGCGAACCGACGACTCGATGGGGAAAAGAGGAAATAGAAGAAAAAAAAAAAGGAGGAAAGGGGAAGGCCGAAACGCACATGTCGAGCGAACGAATCTTCGGATGGCGAGCGGAAAAACTGGCGAGCGAACCGAAAAGTTGGCGGAATTAAAGGGGAACAACAGCGTCCCCTTTCACGGGGTTGGGTGCGAGAGGTTGCGACGTCCTGGCTGGTTCGGGGGCATGTTTCGAAATATTGAAATTGATCCAATTTTCGGCGCACGGGAACGACTTTTCGGGACGGGAAATGGAGACGCGCGTGCACGCGCAGAATCGATTCGTTCCCGCCGGCTCGCCCGTTATCCCGAGGCTTTTTTCGCTTCGACAGCTTTCCAAGGAAATTTCGAATGGACGACGTGAAAAGGGTGGGAAATACGATTGGTAGTTATTCGGAAAATCGGACAGCTTTGGGCCCCGTACGACGTCAGACGCGTGATTTTCTTCTTGGATTCTTCGATTTCTATCTTTGGTTGCGTCTTCTTGACTGAAGAACTGGGAATGATCGATTAATTTATTACAGACATCGTGGTTTGGACGTAATAATTCATTTTGATAGCGACTCTTTGTATTTTAATGATTTCTTGTATGTATTGAAATTATTTTTAAATTAATATCGTCACCGAGTAAGAAATTTAAAAATCGCAGATTTAAATATCGAGGAGTTTTCGAGATAAATAACAGGATACGTTTGATAAATTGCACAATTATTATCAACGAGAGAGCTCGCGTTGTGAAAATGATAAAAGTAATAAATCTGAAATGCAGGTGGAACTTGTTTCGAAAATGGCGTAAAACCGCGCTAATGCTCAAAGAGCGTGATCGAGTTAAACCATCTATCCAATAACACGAAAATGTCTCTACGAATTTTTTCCACCTTTTTCCCTCCCTTCCCGCCCCTTCCATTCCGGTCCCTTTTTCGTTAATTGAAATGCGAGCATCGATGGTTACGTATGTTCGATATTATTACCGCGTCGACGGGTTCTAAAATTGAAACTTGTAGTGGAACACGTTAATCCATTAAAAGTGATAAAGTTGCAACCGGGGTATCGAATTTGTTTCCATGGAAATAGTGCGAAAACGAGGTTAAGTGAAGCGGCTAATCCGATCCTGGCCAGCAATTGCCTTTCAAAATTTTTCATTCAACTTCTCCCTTCCTTTTCTTCGATTCGAACACGCGTACCGTCGATCGGCCACGTTATCCGTTCGACCGAGAGATTTCGAAATTACCAGCGAAAGCGGAACGTATCGCCGGGAAAGCGATAAAATCACGATAAACGTCGAATCTGTTTCCGCGAAAATAGCTTAAAGTCGTCCTTCCGCTGAAAAAGTCGTAGACTGCAGCGATTAATTTAAATCCCCGGGCACGTAATTGCCCGTTTACGAGTCCACTCCCATTCGCCTCTCTTCGTTTATCTCTTTTAAATTCAAATACCCGCGCCATTAGTCAGACATTGTGTTCGATATCGACGACGCGTCGATAAATTCGGAAATTACTGACAAAACTACGGCAACGTAACAGATCATTGGGTAATAATAATCGCGTAACACGCTCAACGCGTAGGATCAAGCTTTTCCCACTGTTTTTGACACTTCGTTCTGTTCCATCATCGCGATGACAGTCTTCATCACAACAAAATCACGCTTAATTCGACAGCGTAACGGTACAAAAACGAGACAAAGATACACGGAATTACGGTTATATTATAGCTTGCACGCGTCAGGTAAACAAACGACGAAAAACGAGAAAAAATATGAAACGCTGCTTTTGTTTTCCGTCGATTTTTTAAAATTATCAAATCGGTCAAAATAAAGCTGACAAAAACAAATTTAGACTCACCCCTTTGTATCGCGATCTCATACATTGTTTTGAGACTTCTATGTTCGTTTGAAATGAACATCGAAGGTAAATACCGAAAAAATGGACGATTCGGCCACGTTGGAACGACTGTGACGAAACATGTACACTGATTTACGATTTTTTCGAAGTTATTATCTTAATTTAATACGTTAGCTGCCGTGGGGGCCACCGGTGACCGGCGCGTCCAGATTGATGGAAATATATATAATTTAAGCAAATGACAATATTTATAATTTAATTGCATTCCAGCGCCACGGGGTCACTGGTGAAAATGAAAACTACTTCAAGCGTGATTTTATAACTCGTTTTATCTGCTGCAAATAATATTCCAACAAATTATGCATCGCATAATGAAAAGTTGGCGCCTTGGGCAAACCATCGAAAATGCGTCTGGCAGTCAACGTTTTAAGTCGACGCTTAACAGCGACGATTTCGCGTTCGTTCGCGAATTCATCCATTCTCAGGCCTGTGGCTTTCATCGACGCGAATCATCGTAAGAAGTGTAAATTCGCGACGGAGTTGCGAGCAGTTCCCATGGAAATTGGAGAAAATAGCGCTCGCAGGAAAGGGTCAAAGGGCTGAATAACCCGATCCTGACGCGTAATTTCCCCTTTGCGCCGTCTCCTTTCGATTCTTCCGCTTCCTTTTCCCCTTTAATTCGAATATACGCGTGCCGAGACGTAAAATAAAGCCGTAATACGAGGCGAGCTTAGTCGGCCGATTCCCGTTTTCGTTCCTTCATTTTTTTTCTCCTCGCCCTTTCTTACTCGATATAGTCCTTGCGCTTTTCATTCGCGGAATTCGAGCGTCGCCGGGCGAAGGCGGAAGTAATTGGTTTTGTCGCCTTTGTCGCCTTCGTTCTCGCTCGGCCGGCCTTGTTCCCGGGGAAATAACGCGAAACTGAAACAACCGAAGCCGGGAAGCCGCGCGATTGTAAATGGACCGGTGTTCCCCGAGCAACTCCCGCCAATTACAGAGTTACCCCCGACTTCGACCGGCCAACTTCTCTCTCTTCTCTCCTTTTTTCAAACAATCTTCGTTCTTCCGTCCGCTGTAACCTTACCTCTTCCTTCTTCTTGTAATCGTTCGTCTTCTTCCACCCTTTCCTTCGATTCTTCTCCTTTTCTACTCCTTTCTTTCCATCCTCTCCTATTCCAGAAATGTTCGCATCAAGGGCGAACGAGGATTACCTTTGCCGATTCTGCGTTATCGACAAGCGAGTTTCCGCGTTACCGTCTGATTGCGAGTAAGTTGGAAGAATTCGGGAACAAGTCGATTTGAATATCAGGGTGGGGGGTGAGATTTGATCGAGTTGTCGACGACGAGTATTATCGTAGGAATTGTTGCATGGTTGACGGAAACGAATGCTTCTATCACGGAGTTTAAACATTCTAGATTCTCCAATCATGTTTTTTTCATGTTTTTCTTTCAAACCTAACGCAAACCTAAATATTCGCAAGATCTTAGATAGATTCGTTTATCCGATCTTCATTCCCACATTATTTTCATTACTTTCTATTTGTATTTAATTAAAGCTTCTTTTCTTAATTATTCCGGATTGGAATGAAAATTCGTTGATAACGTCTAATCGGGGTTAGTTAAAGGCGGAAATAGGAAGAATTTAAACCCACGGTCTTTCAGTATATAGAACTATAATGTACCAATTTTCCTCCGCTAAGAATTCATTACGTCCGAATGAAGAAGCGAATCATTTCAATTTATAGACCGGAGTGAAAAGAGCGAAATTACGCAATAACCGCAGTGTTCATTGAGCATCATACACGTTGATGACTTCCTACAGGTTTTCTTAAGCAACGTACAGGCAATTCCACGGTTTCCTGAATAACGTGACCCGTCATCGGGTTTATCGGAATAAACAGCGGAGAGGAGAAGCAAAAGCGATCAAAGGAATAACGGAAATTGTGATCAGCAGTTAGCGGAACTGGATTTTTCGCCGAAGCAGAGTGACAAAGAGGACCAAGAGTATCCGTCTGGACATGTTGTTTCCCAGCTCCGACGCTCTTTCCGTCCACGTAACCTTTCAGAAACATGTAATTACGTAGCCGATGTTCCTTCAGGTCCAATTTTCTAGCGGTAAAGGAACAGCGAACGGCTGCACGCCGGGCATTTATTACTCTTTTCGGGATACTTTCCCGGCCTCGGGAAAAGATTCACTGTTGCACGCCTCGCACTTTCTCATTTCTTTTGTATCCCCACGGGGACGATAATGGACAGGGGGAACGAAAAAGGATCGGCCGGGGCCGGAGGCGGTCTGCTTTTCAACCTCAATTACACCAGTTTAATAACTTACGGATCATTTGATCCTCCACGGGACCGGGGAAGAATGTTCGCGTTACAGCTTCGATAATTCCTCCTTTACCGATCCTTCTTCTTACAATTTTAAGTTACAGGCGAGTCCCTTGCCTGGTGTCGTAATAATTGAATACCGGTAAGTCACGCAACCTTTCCGGTAAACATCGCTTCGGTATATCGAGTTCGTGGTGCGAAGAGAGTGTAACATATTTTTATAGACTTCCATGTTTGGTTTCCATGTTGTTTAACACTAGGTTTACGAGACTCGTAAATTTTACAGATGAGTTGCTTCGATTATAAGGTATCAATACATTTAATTATCGTCGTTTGTTTTCTAAAGAAAATTTATCGAGTGACGTAAACCTAGTGTTTAAATATATTATTAATTTTAATCTCATCGGAGTTAATCATTGTTTAGATGTTCAATTTCTGTCAGTCAGTGGTAATAGATTGGCTGCGATGTTATTCTTGGGGTTAGGGGTTGAATGTGGATAGCCAGTGGATATTTAGGATAGAAGATCTTAATTACCTATGTCTGGCACCTGGTACAGAGTGTATCTGTATTTTAGGATGCATAACAAACAAGATGAGAAATACCTGCGAATAAATTAGAATAATTTATACAACTTCCTCGTGAAAAACCCAGCAAGTCTTCGAGGTTTCTATAGGATTAGGAATAACATCGACATTCGTCGCAATTTCCTCCCCTAATTTCGACTCCATAAACACGTCTCGTTCATCCAGCTCGAAACCAACCCTCGCTTGGTTGGAAAGCAACCCCGTGCTCGGCAAATTTCTATTACTCAGGCGATTCTCACGCGGAGGAACGACAAATATTTTATTCTAAAAACTCGAATGAATAATTCACGGAGCGGCTGTCGGCTGGAAAGGGGAAATTTCCGGGAAGAAAGAGATCGTTGGAATGATTGATCGAAATGAGCCGATGGAAGGGAGGATATCGAAACAGCCATGGCGACGCTAACTTCTCATAAATTTCCCATCGAAACCGGCAAATCCCGATCGTTTCCCGTTACATTGCTCGAAAACGCGGGCCCCCTTCGCTTCTTCAACTTAAATCCCCCCCTCCTGGTGGAAGCGTCGTTCCGCCGTCACGTACGTCCCGTGGAAAGACATACACCGGTGCGGTTAAGGTAAAGGAAAACAAAGAGGAACACGGGATACAGGGAGCAGAGAACGTCGCCGGATTGAATCTCATAAAATATTTATCCGCGGAAAGGTGATATAGTTTCCTGGCCGACTTTCCGCCGATCGAACTGCTCTCGTATCAGTTTCCCGTGTCCTTATCCCTTCGTCCCGTTTGTTCACCCGGCTCTCTTCTCTCTCAGCTTCCTTTTTCCGGACACGTACGATCCGTGGGGTCGGGCGTGCGAACCCCGTGCCGTTTACAAAGGCGCTCCACGGGGCCGACACGCGCTCCCTGCGCGTGATTTCGGCTGCTCACGTATAGGTTAGGTATCCAACCGATTGTAGGTTAGGTTCGCGTCGCGAAACGCTCGGAGAAGCGTGCATCTGCAGTTTGAGACGGATTCGTATCACGGTTTATGACACCGGCGAGATATATCGCTTTCTCGGGGATCTTTCAAGGATAGTTTCCACTAGGAAACGATCCTTTCGATGATCGTTTCGTTCCTTCCTTCTTCGGGTTTGAGTTGGTTTATTTCGTAGATCGATTTTCGTAATTGGGATTTTTATTTATTCGCAGATTTTGATCTTACGGCTCGGGTAGGTTGTATTGGTTTCGTGGGTATTTGTTTTATTTTATTGTTGTTTCGTTTGGGAAGATTCGGAAGAGTTATCGGTAACGATAAAAGCGCGGGAAAGATGATATTAACACTAGATTTACGGGA
>NIJG01000123.1:7147505-7178855 GCA_002201625.1 Euglossa dilemma
TAAGAAAATAGATAGTTTTTCTTTACTCGTAAATCTGATGGGTCTCCATAAAGATAGGTATTCAAAAACGACCGTAAATCTAGTGTTAATAATGGAGAGGTTTGGTTATTTTTCGATTTTTTATTTCATGTCAGGGGTAGGTTATGTTTTATTTGTAGTTTCGCTGTGGTTAATGAAGGTTTGGGAAGAAACGAGAGTGAATTTAATGTGATTTTAATTTCTATTCTCTTCTAATTTTAATTTTAAGTGTTTTAAGTGAAAAGAAAGCGTTAAATGTGATGCGGCTTGCTTCTCGAAAATAATTTTTTCCACGAAGTTTGGTATTAGGAAATTTCAGAATATTTACTAGCCACGCCACGAGATAAAGTCGAAGTTCGCAGCTTCAATTTTACTTTGGACATCTTTACGTTTAATAATAAGGGAAAAGAGTGGGATATAAACTACGAGCTTTTTCTTCGAGTTGATTTATTTTCCGTGGAACTTTCTGTCGAGAAAATCCAGAATATTCGTTAAAATTGATCCCATTGACTTGGCAATTTTATTTTCGCGTGGATTATTATTCGTCTACCAGCGCGAGCGAACGCAACGCGATCTTCCTCGAAGAACGCGGTAAGTTTAATTGAATTCAAAGTTGAGGGAATTTTTTTCTATTCCTCGGAGCATTCGATGATACGAAAAGAGCGCGAAAGCCACAATAGCTTGGCAAAAGTAGTTTAACGCAACAGCTGCAGCGAGGGAAATGATAAAAAGAATTTCGAATAGCCTTTATGAAAGTTTTTACTGTTAACGTTCATGCATTAAACCAGCCTTTAGTTCTACAGTGTAATTATCCACACCTACGGACCGTTATCGCGATTCTTTTCTTAAGATTTAGGCTCGCGTTCATAAAGCGAAATGTTCATTAACCTCGCAAGGGACCAAACAAGAACTCTCGAAACCCTCGTTAACACTCCCTGAATTCGCCCAGCCAGTTCGAGTACTTTTAAATCGGATTAATTAAGACCGACAAAACCTATTATCAACGATACACCTGATTCCATAAACCGTAATCACTGGATTTTATTTTTATAAAAAACAATTCTCATCTGTCGCAGGAAATAATTGACATACCAACTCGCTCTCCTTTCATTCACGAATTCTATTTAAATCGAAAACTAATAAATATAAAATTGTACAATCATCAGTGGGAATAAATAACAATTAATCAAAGAAAAAAGGAATTGAAAATTCTCATAATATTAGTCGAAAGATTCGAAGTCGAAATTTCGCGGATAGTAAACGCGAATGATATTAAAAAAATTCAAGTATCTTCAAAAACTGAATAAATCTCCCTATTTAACCTATTCATTCGATATTCCTCTTTTATAAAAGCACAAGACAGACTACTTTAAAGATACTAAACAGTCGAACTCAGGACATTTCATCCTTACACCCAAACGCGATAATTCCTTTCGCAATCTGCGATCTAATAAATCTCAATCGCCTAACCGAGGTGAAAGCTCGCGTTTCCCGTTCGATCACGGTCAAAGTCGAGCAGCAATACGCAAACTTTCGCGTCAACTTTTCGACCACGACGTTTGTGCAATCGATTTCGAATCGCGCGCGGCAACTCGCCATTGGCCTTCGAACACAGCGCAGACCGGAAGCGAGGAAACGATCGAAACGGTCAGGAACATGGCGTCTTCGAGTGTGTCTGTTCATAGACGAGCCTTTTAATATTTCACGCGTCGCGACAGCGTTGATCGTGGGCGTCGTGGCTGCTTTGCCTTCCGGTGAACTGGAGGCTTCCGGAAAGCGTGCAAACGAGTTGACCACCGAGTGTCGCCGTTGCTTGCGCTTGGTACACGTGGCCGTAGGCGTCGCGCAAGATGGTGGAAAAAATCGAGGATGAAAGGGAAAGGGAGGAGGAGAGAGACGCTTCGAAAGAACGATCCACGAGGACGCTTCCTTGTCGCCTTGGGACACTTCTTACGCCCGCCCCTTTCCTCCCGACGATGCTTTGGCGGAACTCTCGAACTGCAAGCTTGTACACGTAGTAACTGTATTTATTATT
The DNA here is from genome assembly GCA_002201625.1 of Euglossa dilemma. NCBI lineage: Eukaryota > Metazoa > Arthropoda > Insecta > Hymenoptera > Apidae > Euglossa > Euglossa dilemma. The sequence continues at coordinate 7,149,559 of NIJG01000123.1, forward strand.
AAAATGAGATTACGCGAGGAAAGCGGTTGCTCGAAGAGCCACGAGTGCATGTGGATATGCAAAGAGAGAAACAACTCTAAACGACTCTCCTAACGACTTCCTGCGACCTCTCGCTACCAAACTCGATACAGTACTGGCTTCTAGGTACACCACTGGTCCCTCGTTTTTCTAATTTTTCTCTTAAAATTCCTCTTACCCCTTCGGTTGTCGAAAATATCGCAGACCTATCCGAAGATTCCTCGTCGATGAATATTTTTCTCGATGTTCTCTGAACTTCTTTCCTGATTCGAGTCCTCAACGCTAAATTTGCGTAGCTTATATGACAGTTTTTGAAACTTTTACCAGAAATTTCGAGGCGAATGTTATCGTACTAGTCGCTAATCTCGATGAGTTTCCTTTCGATGTGTTCCATTATTGAATTTTTAAAAATTCTACTGTTTCACCCTGGTAGATTCAGAGTTAACAAGAACAATGCACAATGTATAATCAGAACAATGTACGCCGAAGATGTGGATGGTCGCGTTCTTTTTCTTCATTTCTTCTGCCATTTCCAGAGAAAACCTCAGGGAAACATACATTTCTCAAAAAATTGTGCTGGAATAAGTAATTTGATATTTGTATTGCTATTCTTAAACACTAATAAACTTCAATGTCCCCTGGAGGGGACAGTGGAGTGCAAAGGGTTAAACCCACGATAGTAGATATAAAATTCAGAAACGATATTCTCCTATTGCCAATATTTCATATTAACTAGAATTTCCTGAGCTTCGTTCAATCATCACATAATTCTTACCCACAAAGCAATATCAACCGAATACTGAAGCATTAAATTCCGCAAAATGTGTTCCATATACTCTCAGTTACAATAACTCAGAAGAGAAAAAATTCTATAGACTGGAATAAATGACTTTCTCCAGCCGGAACGCTATTCCTGCCAAATTTCGACGCCTAGTAACGCGGAAAAGTATTGAAAGCAACAACAGCGACATAGATACATCGTGATACATCGTGAACTCCTTTAAAAGAACTTCCTGCTCGGAGATATTCCATCCTGGCGAAACGATCGGCCGCGTTTTCAATCTCCTGCTGGAAACATCCTCGGATAGAGAGGCAGAAGAGGGGTGCACAGGGTGGGAAACGGCGAATTCGCGAAACTTTGCTTGCATCCAAGATGGCCTGGCGTATCGAGCCAGGCGAAGACGTTGTCTGGGCAGTTGGGTGGCCGGGTCTCGTGGTTCGGTCCCAGCTAATCACGGTTTACCACCCTGGCAGACGACTTTCGAATAAGTTTCGCCCGGGGAATGCCTTTGTTAACGCGGCAAGTTGACCGCATCGGCGGGTACGGATCTCGCGATTGTATCGAACTTTGCAAGTTCGCGGCGACTGCTCGCACTGGGACTCGTCCAGGCGTTCTTAATAACGCGACAGGAGGTATTGTTCCTCGCGACCCTGATCGCCGGCCCCGCGAAATCCGTCAATGGTCCTACGAACAATCGCGATACAAACGGCTTTGCTCGTACGAGCGTTTCATCGAGTTTCATCTTTGCCAATTTCCCGGTGATTGGCTGGGCTCGGGGGACCGCCGATTGTGTTCGTTTCCAGTTCCCGGTGCTTCTCTGGCATGACCAGGTTGCCACTGTGGGGGTTTCAGCCGGTAAAAATACCACCTAACTCCGTTTCCTCCAATAGGGCGTTGGGGTACCTTCGCGGGATTTCCACCGAGTCAAAAAAAATAAATAAAATGACTAATTGGGTTTAGGGCACCTTTGCGAGATTTCCACCGCGGCAGAAAAAAATAAATAAAATGACCAACTAGGTTACAAGTCTAAGGTGAAGCTCTTTTTGTTTGGTGCACTATGTTGCATTGTTGTGTGAAGCGATTTTATGCCAGTATTGGTTCGAGTTTCGATCATTGTTTGGAATTTGCGTATCACGAGATTTTAATATCGTATGACACTTTGCAGAGGAGATATTTATTTGAAATTCAAGTGTGATTCTTCGTTTTTAATTTTAGTATAATTTTATGTATATCAGTAATAGTTGTATTATATAGGAGTTAGTTTGAAGTTTCCTCAGGAGTGCAATGTGAATTTTAATTAATTTTTGGACATAGATGGAGCTTCTGGTTTTTCGGCAGATATATTAATATCGTGTTTAGGTAGATTTTTCTCTGCTATGTAGGTGAATTTATGGACCATAAGGGTTAGGGGTAGCGTTTGAAGGGACGTGGTTGTTGATGCACAAAGAGTCCTTTGTTCTATGAAAAATGGCGAGAGTCTATAGCACGTGTCATTAAGAATTTTGTTTGTTGGGTTAGCGGTTTTTTTTTCCGGCCAGAGTTCTACAACGCGTGTTATTAAAAATTTTCCTTCTTTTTTTTTTCATTTCAGGTCGGTAGATTTTTAATAGCGAGAGTATATCAACAGTGTTCGTTAAGAATTTCGTTTTTTTTTCCGATATAAGGGACGTTGTTTTTTCTCGCGGGAATTTACAACAGGCCAGATTGAAAATTTCGTTCCCGGGATCCGAGGGATTTGTTTTAGCGAAAATTCGCGCCACGCGTCATTGGTAATTTTATTTTTCCTAATTCATGGGACGTTTCAAGATTGAACGAGTGACAAAGAGGGAAATATCCGAGCGAGAAATATGTTGTACACGCGTAATCCTGTGAATTCGATCGCGAAGTGTTAAATGTATCTCGTATATCGATCCCTCATTGTGCGAGTAGTTAGAGGTGGAAATTGGAAATGGAATAGCGATGTTACTAGCCTGGCGGTTCTGCTTGATTTGTCTGTTGCAAAATTATTGCTTACACAATTACATTGCTTATAAAATAGTCGTATTAGCCCGTGTTTCAGATGGAATAGTGGAAATGATCGGTGCTCGCGGAGTTAATGGTGGATGGAAGTTCTGGATATCTGTAGGCTTAATCGATATACGATTAGTTATAATGATTATCGATACATGGAATAGCATTAGGTACCTGAATGAATTCTCAACAAAATTCAAATTTCGTTCGTTCAAATTTCGACAGTCATCGGAACAAAGACTATTATTAAATTTGCGAAAATGTATTACAAGGTTTATCACGACAGGAGAAAATTATATTCGTATTTAATTAATTAAATCAATCATTTCTTTTAAATTACCCTCAAATATAATTCGATTCTCGATTTAAAATGTGTCTAAATTTGCCGTTAACGGTTTTAACCGTTAGGAGGAAAGTATCAAAAATCGCGACTCTAGATATTAATGAACGCGATGAATAATGCTTCTATGGATAGGTTGTAAATTATCACGGTTTTTACTTCGGGAACCACCACTTTTTCCTGACTCGGTGTACCGCAAAATATCTTGTATAATTTTATAGTCATTCGCGTAATGGCGATCAAGGTGCGGCTTCATTTTTCACGCGGGACAATGGCAGAGAAATAACGGAAAAGAGAAGTGCAGTGGACTTTCGATTATTCTGCAGAAATAGCGAGAAATACGTCACGTTTGATCGAAATGTTACTTTTGCGCGATAAATCAAAAAGGAGAAGAAAAATGGGGCTTGCAACTTTCGGAACAATTGGAAAAGAGAGAGATCAATTTACATGCACGATTATTAACAAATTATTTAAATTAATATCTGACGATCAAGATGGATTCTCGAATATCAAATCGAAATGTACTTGCTAGCCAAAAAACGAGGGTAGTAAAGTCCAGAATAATCGAGAAAAAATAAATTTTCTATCGTGATAATTAAGAAGTATCTCAAATGTATCTTCACCTCGCACGTTTTAATTTGCTACGTTAACTTTAATGTGAATTTAATGATAAAAGATACTCGACTAAAAGTTGCTAAAACCGGAGTTTCCGAATATTCGAGAAAAAGACGAAGGGAAAAAAGATCTCTTCCTTTTTGTTAAACAAAATATTATTTAAGAAACTTCCACGAAGGAGCGGTTGTTCCCGGAAGAGAGAAAGAGAGAAAGATAGAGAGAGAGAGAGAGGCCTGGAGGAAGCGAAGGAAACTTTTAATCACTTCGGAATGCTGTTGAATTTAACGCTTTTTCCCCGAGATCCAAACTTCTTCCAGAATCGTCAAAATTATATTACACCTTAAATCTTCTACTTTAACCGACTTTCGGAACGATATCCCTCGAATCTACATTTTTCTCCACTACTTCGCCTCGCCGATATTTCACGAAATTTTACTTCACGCGTCTGATTTTCCCTCGACGCGGAGGGAAGATAAAAATATTTCCTTTAATCGAGTGGTTTGCAAAACGCGAGAACCACGGCTGCCGTTAAATCGAGGGAACACCGTGACATTCGAAACGTTTAAAACGAAATGAAAGACCGTCTCTCGTGTACTCACAGATGACGATGAGATGAGCGTTGGCACGGATCGCTTTAATGCGCAAATATGGTCCAACTTGGCACTGATATTCTCCATCGTCGGTCAAAGAAGCGTCTGTGATCTTCAGATTGTAGATTCCGGCGTTTTGATCTCCTATTAGTCGCAATCGCGGGTGCCCCACGATCTCACCACCTGCGTAATTAAAAAAATATCAATTTACTTTCATGCATATCAAAATTTTAATAGGAATTCATTTTAATAATCGCAGTATTTAATCATTGATAGGTTTTTAGTATATTTAACGATATTTCAATCATTTTTAGACGATCCTTGAGAAACTTTTAATAACTTTTACAGGCAGGTTTATATATTGGTCCGGCTATTTTAGTCGAAACAGTAATGGGTTTAACGAGAAGCGAGAAATGTCATCAGAAGGTCCCGATCAAGACAGAAACGTTGGGAAAGAATAATCGCGAGCTTTATGCTCAACTTCCTTTCTTTTATGGCAAAACGAGGGTTGTACAGTCTTAACGAGCAAAATTGAAAAAGGGTATTACTGCAGCTTAAACGTTCTCACGAGGGTTTTCCATTAAAATCCTCCTACTTTACGATCGGCTAATTTTTATTTCAACTTCATAACCAATTATCTCGATCGTCGATTGTCTCGATCTAACTACAGCTCGGTCTAAAAATACACTGAAAATTCGAATGGAACTTCTTGCGATCGTTTCTAAATCATTTTAAACGTTCTTCACGTATTCCACGTTTCTTTGTCTCCTTCATTTCCGAAATTAAATTGCAGTACAGCTTCGTCATGATGGATTTTCATCGCCAATATTTCCCTGATTCTCTCATTCGAACCTTTTCAATTCCCATTTTGTTTTTACTTTTATTTACAGAATTAAACAGCAAATCGGATATTTTATTTTCCCGTTAATAAAAATGTGCAACTGTTTTCGATGAGATTGTTATTCATTTAAATCACGATTTTAATTAATAAATAAAGAGTGTTATTAATATTTATCGATAGTTTGTAAATATCACTGCTGAATGTTATATTTATCAATTAACACTATAACACACTGTTACACGCTTTAATTATCTATATGAGTACACTATATTTGGACCGTTTGTTTTGGTGGATGTTCATTTTTTATACTAAATCAATCACAAGTTACGCGAAGTTATAATTAAAAAATAAATTTTCAAAATAAACGATCCATTCGTGAGTGTCAACGTCATGCCGCGTGACTGCATTTACGAAAACAGATATCAAAACAATCGGAACAAAGGGAAGCGGGATAAAATTCCTCCAGAATCCACTTCACCGTCTCCGTGAAGTGTCACGATTTTTCAGTGCTTATTGCGGGAACGTGCAGGAAGGCGGGTAAAAAAAAAATCGCAACTGCAATGCATTAAGGTCGTATCGTAACTCAAAGGTGGATCGTAAACTGAACGGGTAAGGGTGTCGTTTCCATGTAAAGGGTGAAGACACACGCCGGTCGGGGAAATGGAACGTACTGCCACTTGCTTTTTGATAAAAGCGGTGATGTATGCAAAATCGATAGGGCACGATGGCTCGGTGGCGGCCATTACCTTCTGTCAACCTTGCCTTTCCCGTCAAAAATTTACTTTCCCACTAGCAGATGTTTGGCGATCGGACTACCCACTATTTCCAACGACTCGGCCGCGAGAAAAGCTTCTTATCTACCCGTGAAAATCCGAAATCGATTACTTAATCTCCAACTTCGAGGCTTCTCCTCGCTTTCGTTCCATTTTTTCCCCCCGATTTCAAGTGGCTTTTAAAACCCTGTGTAAAATAACCCGAATCGACATTCGGGAAGAAAAAACCAGGAAGAGAAAAGCCAATTTACTTCAATTCGCCCTTTCCCGACGCGAATAATTCCGCGTCCGACTTTGTTTCTTTAAAGCCCGCTCGAATTGCTGTTTATGTCCATTGAAAACCCGTGCAAATTTAAATTTATGAGTTTCGCGCTTAATGGGGTGGGTAATGGTTGGCGTACGAGAGAACGGTGAACGACAATAATAAATGCCGGATTAAGCGATGAATAATACAGCGACACGAATATTATGGCGAATGATAGACGATTCGACGTGACGGATTACACGCGACGTCGCGGATGAAGAGCGGAACTCGAGGACCACGGGCAAGATTGCTAACGAATCTGCATATCGGGAAATTCGCCGGCGAAGCGAGCGGGAATCCCGCAGCGCGGCATTTTTGAAATAATGCACGCGTTATTAAAATATACGGCAAGATGGAGCAAACCGCGACCGACTTGCAGCCTCAAAGGGGTTGAGAGAGAGAGAGAGGGAGAGAAAGGGTGGCAGAGTACGCGACAGTGAAAATGGACGGTCTGCTGTCAGACACGTTTTACAGGCAACGTGACAGAAGCTGTATCTTCCTGTAATTTTTTCTCCGCGTTCAATGTTCTAAAAATTGTTTCCAGTGAAAATTGCTCCGAACGGGGCGGACATTTTCTTCTTTGTCTTTTTTCTTCTCACAGCTGCGGCAACAATTTCCTTTAAAACCGTGACTGAACGGTTTTCCTCGATTTTCCTCCGTTTTCTACCCGTTCGAACCGGAAGTTTCTTCCGCATTTCGGTGGTTTAATAACGAAAAATTAGAGCAATTACATTAATATACGCCGTGGACGAATTAGCCGCGACAAATTTGGCGAAACGTCCTGCGCATTTTCCCCGCAATTTGTCTTCGTTCTTCACCGGCGTTCCGTATTTTAATATTTTATTCGCTGGTTGGCGTAATTTATCTTATCGCATATTTATCCTTCCTGTCTAATCGGGAAAACAACCCTCCCCTTTTTAATTTATCTCAATTTCGCTCGCGATCGTTTATTCGTATTTGTTTACGCGTTCGTTAATCTCGTGTATACCTTTTAATTGCAGGAGAGGTCTGCATAATTGGTTATGAGTCAAAACGATTCGTTTCCTATCGACGTAGGAAGATAATTATTATATCTGTGTATTTATTTCTTTATTTTACTATTAATTCCGGTATCAAAGTCATTTATTGTAGATTTATTTATGTAGGAGTGGGAATAATTTCTAGATTAAACAACTATGGTGCAAAGAAAAATGTATAGGTCAAAATGAGGCGTGAAAAATGAATGAATTTCTAAAATGTACATAACACGTTTTACGGATACACCGTATAAGCGTGTACTGCGTGTGTAAATGAATAAAAGGTGAATGAACCATGAAGAAGGAGATAGTATCAATATATCAGTCGGCAAATCGAGTAATTAAATTTATAAATCACCATAAATCAGTGTAATTGTTTATTTTTTATTTAGAAGTTAACATCTCCCATTTCCTGTTAATCGCATATATCCTCTTTATTATTAAATTACAAAAGGAAGTCGGGTAAAACTAAAGTGTGAAAAGAATAAAACTCGCCGTACGATAACAAGGATAAAACGCTTTATTTCGTGAAATAACTAAAGGTAGCATGTCTCTTGTTGACAAATGGCGAATTTCAGTGTTATTCCCCGATAGGAAAAATTCTCCCGTCAAATTCCGGAGCTTCCAGGCCACGTCATAAAAATTCTACGCCTAATCCAACACCTACAGCGACTCATAAATTCGTTTGCATTAAACCAAGTCCGAATTGACCTTCAATTATTAAACGAATTCGGTATTAATTAAAACAATCGAATCATCAGCCTCGGTATATCACGCAGCAGAGTGAAACGGATGGGGAATGAAAAAATTGCGGAGAAAATCTCGATACAACCCACTGGCGTTTCTTTTTATTTTTTAAATCGCACACGTTCCTCTCGACGCTTCTCAAAATTATCATTACCCTACCCCGACACCTAGTTCCAGCAGTTCTGCAATCCAACCGCTATTTCCAACGGAGCAATTCTCCTAATGACTGCTTCGAGCCTTGTTCTCACCCCCGGCTCTCCCTCTCTTTTTCCCAACCGCACACACATACGTAGAACCCGTTGAAGAATTTGGGTCACGCAGCGTGACGAACGTAGAAAGAAAAGGGACGCCTAATAAAGGGTTTCGATAGTCGTGGCGCTAATTACTCCCTTTCCGTTGCGCGTCCCATACGAGATCGCGCCACCGGAATCGAATAACGCTCCGAGCACCTGCAAACGGTGACACTGACGAGGGTGAGTGCTTTTGTGGGCCCGGGGAAACTTTCGGGAAAAACCAGGGACCGCCACGAGCACGGGGATTAAGTCGCGATTTCCCGGCTATTCCCGCGAGAAGGAAAATGGCGGGACGATAAGATAAGCTCGGCTCCATTCACGTCGCGGTCACTAATGGCTCGTCCCGGCGAGCTGGCCGAAATGAAGCGAACCGAAACGAAGTTCCAAAGATTCCGCGGAAAATGGCGGAGAGGTTTTCTTACCGGCGGCGCTCCAGTTTCACTCGAGCAGCAGTTGATAATTGCTGGAAATCGAGACGGGCGTTCGTCCTAGCTGCTTGGCGCGCTAATTAAAACGGTGACATCCCAGTCATGGGGTTTCAGGCTCTATTTAATTTATTATTCAGACGAGAGGTCTCTCCGTTCCGCGCTTGTTTACTTCTTCCTCGCGGCTCGACGTGCTTTTTTAGTTATAATGGAATTCCTCGGTTATGGATTCACCCTCGAGCACTGTACTTTTTCATTTACGTTCGAGCGTCTTGGTCGCAGACCGAACCAAGGGTAACGGTAGTTAATCCGGAATAATTTTTCAACCATGTCATACCGAGATGTTTGGTCAGGGGGTTAGGTTATTTCGTTGATCCTGTTCATCCTCGGTTGCCGAACAAAAACACCGTAATACGAGGCTACCTATTTTTCGAATTGAAATTACAGCTAAATACCTTTCTTTCCTTCCGTATTTGTTACGTCTCGAATTTTAATAACTAATTTACAATTAACAGGTAACCGAGGTTGGTCAGGGGGTTAAATTATTTCGCCGATCCCGTTCCTCCTCGGTTGCCGAACAAAAACACCATAATACGAGGCTACCTATCTTACGAATTGAAATTACAGCTAAATACCTTTTTTTCCTTCCATAGTTGTTACGTCTCGAATTTTAATAACTAATATACAATTAACAGGTAACCGAGCTTAGTCAGGGGGTTAGATTATTTTGCCCATCCCGTTCCTCCTCGGTTCCTAAACAAAAACACCCCAACGCGAGGCTACCAATCTTTCCAATTGAAATTACATCTAAATACCTTTTTTTCCTTCCGTATTTGTTACTTCCCGAATTTTAATATCAAATTTACAATTAACAGGTAATCGAGATTGGTCAGGGGGTTAGGTTATTTCGCCGATCCCGTTCCTCATCGGTTGCCGAACAAAAACACCCCAATGCGAGAGACTACCCATCTTTCGAATTGAAATTACATCTACCTTCTTTTTGTCGTATCGTATTGAAGCGGAGAATATCATTTCCTTCCGTAATTGTTACTTCTCGAATTTTAATAAGAAATTCATGCGAGGTAACCGAGGTTATTTTGTAAATTCTGGAAACTGTACTCTATGTGAAATGTTTAATTTTATTTATGTTAGCGTACAGCGAGACGCGATACTCGCTGGATATTCGAGCATTTTGAGATTCGTTTTAGATCGCAAAGAAGGAATAGACAAACAAGGGTAAAATCGATTTACTTACTCGGTTGTATGACGTAGGCGAAGCCATCCTTCACCCACTGCACAATGCCAACTCTGTTTCCAACCTCGCAAGGTATCGTTACTTCGCCACCCTCCAGCACCGAACTGTTTCTTGGTCTCACCCGGAAGTATTGTCCAACTTCGCCTGAAACATAATTGCCGACAACATGAGTATGATCGTTACTTCGGTATTGCCGCAGGATATCGCGGGGATTGTATTAATTGTTAACTAATTAATTTTAAATCCGGCGTGACAAGGAAATAATACACGCAAGGTTTCTGGTTGGAATAAAAATATAACTGTACTGGGAAAACGCTTGAGTTCTCACACATGTCCTTGCTTTGACACTTGCTGTTTCTCACTGTCCTTTCTCTCGGTCACTTTCGTTCTTCGACGTGTACACAAACGTTCGCCTAAACGCGAACACGAGTTCGTTCATCGTCGTTTGTTTTCACGGACAGGCTCAAGCTGCGCATCCGTTTAACGCTAAAGCGACCATGATCTGAATCACTGTTTCACAAACTTCCGTTCAAAATCCCGCGTTCGACTTAATCACTCGCCTTCCTCGTGGTAGGTTCCTGTTTAAACTACAGATTGTGTTAAATTTAAGATAATTTCTCTCATACACGTCCTATGATATTTCTCAAAAGAATGAGAAAGATGATTAATATTCAAGACAATATTTCTGTATTTTATATATTATTAATACGCGAATTAGAGATTACAGGTTGCGAAATGCTCAGCCATTTTATTTCAAATGATTTATATTCCGAATACAGAGGGATAAATAATTCCTTTTTCAAAAAATAGATTTGTTTCGAATTTTTTAAATCTTCTGTCGTTTTAAAAATAATAGTTTATGTTTGTTAACAAGGTATCAACTGCACAGTGGGCAGTGTCGATATTTCTATAAATAATTGTGATGGTCGATATCTACGTGTTTTCCTTCCACGATTTTAAATAAATATTTCAAACATAGGATACATACGCACGGTTTTTCCACCATTGTGTCTAGAATAACGTGGCAGAGGCTAATTCGCGACTCCCCCGATAGATATTTGCAAAAAAAGATAACGAATCGCGGCACGGCTAGGAAAATTACAGCCATAAACAAGCGGCGACAGACGCGAATTGCTTTAAGCAAATCCTTTTTTTTCCCACGCGTGTTACGCGCGTCGAACCAGCGCGGCGAGCGTAGAAATCCGCGCGCGAGTCGCAGTTTCGGTTAATTTATAAGATTACGCGACGCTAGTAAAAGTGCGCGTTCACGGGAGATTTGAAGCGGAGAGGGTGGAAGGAATACTTTATTCTATGGCGGAAATTATCCGCGGACGCGGCGCTACCGCTTCCGCGAAAAGAGTGGAAGCTAGAAAAACACCGGTAAACACCCCGTTGTTGAATCCGGGAAAATGTTTCGCTTTTTTCAACCTAGGCGGCCGAGCGAGACTAAATTTTATAAAGTAAAAGAGAAGAAAGAAGACCACCGCGTTATAAGCCAGACGAGAGGCCAAGATTTAATCCTTCGAGTCGACCCTATCGCGAGGGTTAACGTGACAACGCGTAGTAAAATGAAACATCGAAGATTATATCCGTAAAAATACGTTTAAAGCACGTTCACCGTAGATACGAGCCGTGATGGCGCTAGTGAGTTAAACGGGAAATCATATTAACCCCATAAACTCGTCATTTATTTCAATGTCCTTCTTTGAATTTGGTAAATATTTCTCTCCCTTGCATGTCAAGAGATAAGTTTTATGAATCAATCTTACTAATAAAAATCCAATATTTAAAAAAATATATATTCCTTTTCAGCTTCCATTCTCTACTTCAACTTAGCTAAATAAAATAATATGTTTCAATCGCATCAAGTGTATTTAATTTGTATGTCAAGGAGTTAAGATCGGACAAGAGCTAAATCATTTAGATGTATCGAAGTATAACTCATCGTGAGAAAGACAAATGAGAAGACCCTTTGATCTTCTAAAACGCAAGAATATTTATATAAATGATTTACTACCTAGACCGGAAGAACCTTCCTGTCATAACGAACCATTTATTCAACATATTTTCCGAAACCCGGCTGTCTTTCATCCAATCTCGCAACAAAACGCACCGTGACAAAGCGAGATATACAATTCTTCTGACCCGAAATAAATTCGAAAAAGACAGAAAGGAGTCCGTAACCTCTTCCTTCCTGCATCCCAACCTCCTGTGTATACAAACAACTCCATCCAACGGTGGAAAATCCACCGCCATAAATCGCCAGCCATTCAACCGGTACTCCGCGGTATCACCGCGAGAACTGCCCTCCATTTTTCGACACCAACAATGACCCAGCGATGGGAGCGGCGAATATCGCGCGACCAGTTCGGTTTCCTGAAAACGCAGCGGTGGAAAATCGTGGTAACGACGGTGGGATGGGGAATGTCGATGGAAGAGAAAGAAGGAGGAAAGGTGTGACGGGAGAAGATCGAAGCAATCTGGGTGTTCGTCGCAAGCTGAGGATCGATGGTCGGCTTCCTAGACCAGGCTGCACGCCAGCGGGTGGCTGTGTACCTGCGGCCTGGTTACACGTTTGCCTTTGTACACGTTGGTCACCTGCTGCTCGAATTTGCGTGCACCAGCGTCGATGAAATATACAGCTCCCCTCTAACCCTGGGCCAAGCCACGGTTGCGACCCGTGCCTCTAACCAGATAAATTTCACGCGTCCCTGGACGCAAAGCAACGGGCCGAGGAAGAGTACCCGGCAACTGTTTGCGGCCTACCCGTTTCTCATCGATCCGACGATGCGTCGTCCTTCGACTCCGCTTCGTTCATATGGGGTTTGTGGGGGATATCGTGACACGGCGGAGAAGGTGGTTAGGTGGTTAGATGGTTTTCGAACACGCCAGGAATTTTAGGGTTGGGATTGCTGATAAGGATCGGTCGGGGTTGCGAGTTGGTTTTTTAAGGGATTTCGTGGGTCCAGTGATCTGAGGTCTATGGTTATTAGTTTATTATTCGTTAACCATTGCGAGGTCTGAGATTCTAAGGTTCTGAGTTTGAACTTTTGAGATCTCAGTTTAGAGTTCTGATTTCTAACTTCTGAGATCTCAGTTCGGAGGTCTGAGTTCTGTGCGCTGAGTTCTCAGATTGAAATTCAGATTTCTGTCCTCTGAGAGCTCAATTCAGAGTTCTGTATCCTGTACCCTGAGATCTGAGTTCTGATTACTGACTACTGAGATCTGAGTTCGGAGTTGTGTGTCCTGTACTCTAAATTCTGAATTCTGTGTTTTGAGTTCTAAGATCGGAGTTTTGATTTCTGATTTCTGAGATCTCAGTTCAGACTTCAGAGTTGTGTATCCTATACTCTCAGCTATGAGCTTTGAGTTCTGTGTTCTGATTTCTGACTTCTGAGATCTCAGTTCGGAGGTCTGAGTTGCGTATCCTGTACTCTGAGTTCTGAGTTTTTGTGTTCTGATTTCTAGGATCGGAGTTCTGATTTCTGACTTCTGAGATCTCAATTGGAAGTCCTGAGTTGTGTGCTCTATGTTTTGCGCTCTAAGTTCCAAATTCTGTGTTCAAAGTATTAATATTTTAGTTCTAGATTTTGAGATCGACGATGGCGCATTTTAGGATAATTTTTGGATTGGTTTTTGAATTTCTGCCAATAAATATTTTTGTATACGAACGTAATATGCAAGGATGGAAAGAAAAACAGTGAATATGGACGAACAGTTGTATGGGTCCTTCATGTGCATACCATTTGATCGAGCAGTGCTAAAAATACAGGGAAATGAAGCATGAAACGCATGATACCTCTATGTATATAAATACCACGAGTAATGTTCATCTGACTTTATCGGGATTCTTTTTTATATATATACATATACGGGTATAAACGCGATTTTAAAAGCTGCAAAAATATTCCAAAAGTCGTTTATTCTGTCCAACATGCTTAAAATACGTATTTAACCGTAAGCTTCGCAATAAACAACGATTCCAAAATATTATAGTAAAATTCATACACTGTGAATACAAATTCGACAAAACAAATTGCGAATAATTAGTTGCCAGTAACGAAGGAATTAACCGCGTGACAAAACATTTTCAATCTGTGTTTATCCTATCTCGTGAATTGACAACCTCTTTCTCTCTCTCTTCGCTCAAAAAAGCGCCAATTTCGATGTTGGTCGATCAAAATTCATAATCAGCGTAGAATGAGCAAAAATCAGAGGAAATAAAGTCAAAATTTCGAGCGAAGATTTTGCGCGTTGCTTTCACTCGCGATGAAATTTTTACCCGTGCATTTGACTGCAAAATCTTTTTTCTCTCTTCATAATCAGCGTAGAATGAGCAAAAATCAGAGGAAATAAAGTCAAAATTTCGAGCGAAGATTTCGCGCGTTGCTTTCACTCGCGATGAAATTTTTACCCGTGCATTTGGCTGCAAAATCTTTTTTCTCTCTTTTTCTCCATTTTTTTGGAAATATCCCATTGCGATGGAAATCGGTTTTTTAAAGGGGGGCAACCGTGAAAGGAGGATACCAAAAAAAGAAAAAAAGCTTAACCGGAATAACCTGCAACACAGGAATTTTTTCTGCACGGCAATTTAGAAGATATACTTTTCACATAAAACGAGAGAAGGCGAAATAAAATAAATGTAATTTATCGTGAAAACCTGAGAACCGTTCAAGAGAAAAAATTTCGAAACGAAAGAATTTTTCGACTTGAATACCAATGACGAGTTGCAGCGAATGCTTTATCTTCGCTGTAAATGTTTTTTCACGAATTATACGCGAAAAAGAAAAAGAAAAAAAAAAGAAAAAGAAAAAAAGAGAGCTAACTGTTCATTTATAAACACTTGTATGAAGGATGCACTACGTTGAAAGTTGCATAATCGTGTCTGTTTATCCGCGATTTGATAATGCTCCGGGAAAATTTGTCGATAAATGGGCGCGTTTCCAACGAGCTAACTTCGTTTCAGCGGCCTGGAGTGGCCAGGATGCCAGAACGACGAAACCAAATTTTCATTTGTCCGAAAAAAATGACGAATGTTCGCGGTACATTGAAGTGCTTTTTACGACAGATGAAAAATCCCGTATAAACGGCGAAAGCTCGCGGCAGCGATCGAATTGCCCGCGGGTAGAAACGGCAAGGTTTCATTTAACAATCGAACTAAAATAGACCGGGACGTTCCCACTGCGAGCACAGTTCGGTGCAGATCAGTTTTACTCTCCACTATGCCGACGTTATGTGTACTTTTATTCAACCTGCATGCGGTGTTTAAACTTACGACGTGTTTCAACGCTCTCATTAAAACGGCCGTTGAAAATTTACGCGATTTCCCGCAAATGACGTCGCGAATTTATCGTCTTTAAACTTTACGCGAAACTCGGCAGAGACGCTTTCAAAGCTTTTACTGTAATTTTCGATTTTACGGAATTTTACACCGACAGCGAGGGCCGAGGCGGGGGCTTTAACAATATTCCGATCGCCGTCGAATTTCCGAATTTCCCAAATTCCGATTTACATTATTTCTATTTTGCAGCCGATCGCGACGAATAAAATTTCACGACACGATGCATCCGATCGAGATTAGCTATTCGACCGATCCGAAAGGGGGAAAAAATAAACGGGGCTTGAAAGTTTCGGAAATTCGGAATGAACGGTAACCGGTTGCATTTTTAACGAAATTCTTATTCGCTCCAGCGAGATGCCGGGAACGCGAACGGCTCTCGAAGCGTGCAATTCGCTAGATAGAGAGATAAAAAACTTCAGTTGTTACAGAGTATCGTTTCCGCGTCGGATTGCCGAAATGGGAGTTTGATACGACTGTTTATAGAGAGTGACTGAGTTTCGAGAGTTAGAAACGCGAGGAGGGACCTGCAATTCGAAGTTAGGGCGCGATGGAACGGTACATACCGAAGAATATATAAAATGAAACTACATGCCGCGAGTATGTATCGTTATTAGAAACTTGGAGCGCAAATTCTTCCTAGATATTACTTTAAAAATCCACCGTTAAAAATCCCTGGAAACCACGGGATTTTATACAACGCGAAAAAACAAATCGAAAATGAAGAATGACATTTCTTCCTTCCGGGTCTCGTTTCGCAGAAAATCGAGTTCAAACATTCGCGGAGTAAACGCGCGACTCAATATGGCCGCCAGAAGTTGCGATCAACGATTAACATTTCAAGCTCGTGATTCTCGAAAACAAAGCGTTAAACCAAAAAAGTTTATTCTTCCTTTTCGACGTGTTTTTCTCCGTAGAATAATCACCC
The DNA here is from genome assembly GCA_002201625.1 of Euglossa dilemma. Taxonomy (NCBI): domain Eukaryota; kingdom Metazoa; phylum Arthropoda; class Insecta; order Hymenoptera; family Apidae; genus Euglossa; species Euglossa dilemma. The sequence continues at coordinate 7,165,833 of NIJG01000123.1, forward strand.
ATCGGTATCTTGCCTAATGGTATCTCGTATCCGAAGATACAAACGTATCTTCTCGAAAGTTTCGTAGCGAGACAAATCCAATAACCGGTCGCCTATTCTCAGTCGAAACTCGTTATCTAGCTCGGTATCAATCTCGACTGTTTATATCCGATATTTGAAATCGAATCTTCGGAGAAATTAGTTCGAGGGTCGCCCTAGTTCCTCCGTGACCCTAATTCTCGGTTCCAAGTGAAATGCCTGGAGTAATATGCGGCCGCTCTTTAAACATTCCGTCAGACCATCCGAAGAATAATGGAGGCTTGATCCTGCTCGTCAAAGCGCCGCACTGACGCGTGTGTAAACGACTGCGATTATTAAAACGCGTTCGCGGGAGCCGTCGCAGCAGGCTACGTAGGTGATTAAAAAAAGAAGAAAGGAAAAAAAGTAGGAGAGTAGGGTTGGGAGAAAGAGAGTAGATGGAAAAGAGAGAGAAAGGTGGCGAAGCCAATAATCGCATAATTCATCGGGGAGATTGCCGCATCGACGGCCAGCCGTCCACGCAGATATTTATTTCCTTCGGGCCCTGTCCTCGATTAAACCTCTGACAGGCCTATCGGCGAGTATCACGAAATTTCCCTACGCGTCGTTTGCCTCTCCCTTTGTCCAGGGCCGGACCAACAGCGCAGGGTTTTTCATCTTCCTTTTCGTTTCCACCTATGCTTTCGTCGCTCGTCAAACGCGGTTGGAATGGCTGCCTTTTTTCCCTCCTCTTTCTACGGTCTCTCTCTCCTGTTTGTCTCCCGTTTGCCCTTCTCCCGCCGCCCTTACCCTCTTCCCTTTTTAATTTGCCGCTGGAATTAACTCGAAATAGCGCGAGTTAATCGATCCTTTGTCGCGGGAACGGGCTGCGGGATGATGGATCGAACGAGCGTCGTTCTTCGCGGCCACTTCCAACCGATCGCACGAGTGTCCTCTTCCACGTGGTTATTTTTCAAATGGATCTAGCACGGCGGAGAGTGTTTGCCGAGGTTTCGCCTAAGGTTCCGTTTGGTTTGAGATTTGTTTGACCAAACCGGTTCCATCGATTCCGCTGATTAAACCGACGGATTTTCCTTTAGTCGTCGCGGCTGGAGTTCGGTAACGATGGATCCTGGAGATAGATGGGGGTGTGATCGATGCGGTGAGGGCTAATGATGCTATAATATCGCGGTTAAATTTTATTGCGTGTTCAAAGTCGATCAACCACGCGAAATTAGCTCCGCGCTATTGTCTGGCGAGGGGTACTTCGGTGTTGGTGCAACGTGTACCCCATATGGGATTACTCTGTATCCGGTTACCATAGGTGGTTCGAATTTGTTACCTGCTGGATCCGATAGCATCTATTATCCGCGAATTTTACTACACGAATGATTTTATTTATTGTCTTCCTATGAATGTGATAGTAAAGAATGGGAAAAATGTTCAAATATTTTAGAGACGATTATGGATAATATTTTTAGGCGGCTAAAGGAGATTTGATTACTAAGTATTCATGATTTGGCTTCTTCTGGAAATTGGTACTTTTACTTCTATTTTAATCTTAATGTTTCAAGGCCTGTTGTCACAATCCTGTTAATTAATAATTACCGAATATATATAAATTATTTTTTTTTCTTAGAACTGCAATTTTTATATCGTTCTTAAAGTTTCCATACCTGTTGTCATAATTTTATTAATTACAAATCGTTTTCTATACTCGTATAACCAGAAATAAGTCTCCATTAAAGTTTCGCTTAAATTTCAAGATCCCTAATGTCGATGGAAACGAATGTCTCTCCGGATCTCGTGCACTTAAGAAAGAAACAGAAATGAAATACGTAACACGAGGTATTAAAAACAGACTGGAAAGCCGGGGTCGCTCGATATTCGGCCAATAAAATCGGCAATTCGTAGCAGCGTCGTCTGGAAGCATCCGAGACCGGGCGAATCTTCGCATTAAAGCCGGAATACGGGAAACTTCGGTACACTCTTCCGTAAAAATGGCGAACGCCCGACAACAGTCCCGACGCAACGCATTTATCGTTCGGAATGGAACAAAGTCCCGTTCGAAACTCCATTCCGATTCAACGATCCGGCCCGTTGTTTCGCGGCAAACGTTGGCGGAAAAATCGCCCGGTGAATCGTCTCATTTTTCATGTACAGGTCGGGACGCTTTGCATACCGGCCGAAGGTAAACGCGCACTTTATGCCTTGTGTTTGTCGGCCTTTTTCCCGCCGTTAAGCGAGCCCCGGAACGGCCATCGATACGGCGGGCCGATTGTCCTTTTCCGGTCGGCAGAGGGAAAATTCGCAGCCGGCTCGAGCGAAATTCGCGCTAGCAACGCCGCTCGTTTCGGACGCGTTCACTGTGCAACCGTGAGTTCCTTGAATTCCATTGATTCCGTATTCGATGGACGACGTCGCAAAGTTTCGCGAAACGGGCCGTTTGCCTGCCGCGACCAACTTTCCGCCGATTTTCGTATTTTTACATGTCGCCCTCGGTGTTCCATTTTGTTTCCTTATTGTCCCCTTTCCGGCCAATCGCTCGGAATTGTTTTCGCGGGCTATATACGGCTCTCGGGTTTCGGACCACAGAGTTGCGTAACTACTACCGGGGCTCGACCCTGATCCCTCGAATGGAGTTAATGGCTAGGTAGATATTCGGACGTGTAGAAGGTGCCAGGATCGAAGCACTGATTGATTCTACAGCCTGGTGCGAGAGAACATTCGAGAGACGGGAAATTTTCGCTGAGAAATTAAGAGATGCAACGAAAATTTAATACAAAAGTGTAAAAACTCGGTAAGAATTAAAAAGAAACGGGAGAAAGCTGAAGAAGGTTCGAGGACACTATTAATAGTGTTAACACGAAGTCGTAATGCCTAAATAAACGATATTAATTAAAATAATATAATGGAAGTAAATAGATATAAATATATTAATTCTGCGAAGATTGGATTTCCAATAATTCTAAAAATAAACATTCTTTTTGACATTCTTGGTAGATCTAGTGTTAATGAAGCATTGAAACACGATTCCTACAGACACTGTTAATTCCTCGCAATTTTTACTGTTAGAGAATATTGCGTTTAACACTAAACCTACCATAGTCTACCACTCGTCTTTGCAATTTTTCTTTGAATATACGTGTAATTAATTTTTCTGCTGCATTTTCGTTCATCGATCATTTGACGATGGTTTAGTGTCAGTCAAGATTTATTAGCGTGACATTCGAAGAAGTGTAAGAAGCCCTGAAGAAGCTATACGTAATGCGAGTAATATTGCGACGAGTTGCGACACTTGGATGTCTTAGAACACAGTGAAATTTTCTATTCTTTACCTTGTATTATTTATTAATAGTACAAGTACATATAGCCGATACTAAATCGTGTCCTGTCAAATTTGTTGTTATATAAAATTAATTAACGCATCTTAATTCTTTTATCGGTACTCTGATAACCCTCAGAAATCTCAGATCGTGGAAATGGCGTCGATAAAATATATTTACAAGACGAATAGAAATTCTGTCTATCAGAACCTGAAAAGGAATATCCTCTGGTAAATATTCCTGGTCTCGAGCTGAATTATTGCTCTTCGTTTAATCCCGAATACGGATATCGCATCGATCAACTTTCTTTTCAACGAGAAATCCGAAGGGTTACATTCAGCTTCTGTTCTCCGCGAACGGGGCAGGTATTCCTTGATTTTTATCCAACGGGAAACAGCGGCATTCGATTTCGAACATCCATAATGTCCCCGTGGCCGGACTACGAGGCGCATAATCGGCGACACGCCACCGAACACGACGGAATGAATAGTCGATGAATGGCTTTTAATAATTCTCATAATTCTACCAATTATGCGGCGTAATTTGCGGATGATCACGCAATCGTCGTGTCATTTCGTAATTACCCGAATACGCGGTGAAACGGGCCATTGAAACGGGCCGGCGATCCGCCATTGATTCCCAAAGAATCACGTTTGCAATGAACCGTAAGGTATAATTTCTACATTGTCCATTACGTCCATCGCGGCTCATCGCGGACCAGCGTCGAATTAAACGTCCACCGGCAACAGCTGTGCCACATTTTTCATCCTCGCGAGGACGGGAAGGAAAAGAACAGCCGGGATTTTCAAAGCTGCAGCGGATAATAAAATAAGGAAGAAAGAGGGAAAGGGACGAGGCAGGAGGAAACGGTGAAAAAGATGGCTCGCAACACGGACGAGCCCAACGAACCATGCATTTTTGGTAAAAATATCGCTGGAGTGTCTTGGAAATCGATCTTGAGCACCGTGTATCCTTCGAGCGGCTCGCGAATGAATTTTCGAGGGCGCTTCAGCTCCTTTCAGCCTCTTATGCATTCGTGCCTTTCGAGAATATGGAAAACCGGTCGACTGCGCGCATTCCGCGGGGACCTCCGCCGAGAAACTTTCTTTATTTCCTTTTTTCTTCTTTCCCTCCTTTTTTTCCCCGAGTCGTAGGAAACGGTTCGCGTGCGGGAAGAAAAATTCGGTCCTTCCTCGCCGTCTACTCGGCGTCGCAGGCGTCGGTCGATCGGAAGAATGCTCGGGGAGATCGTTTACTTCCGTCCGATTGATGCCCGCGGCTTAATTAATTAGAATTTTCGACCGTTCAGGTTCCACTGGGTAATTAGCTCTGTTCGATAGCTCCGATGAAACCGACGAGGCTTCCTTAATCGCCACGACGGCTGCGATCTCGACCAAAAATTCGCCTCTCTTCTTTGAACTATTTTGAGAAAAATCGGTAAAATATCGTAGAATTTTCTGTTACCGTCGATTCGACGTGGTGTCCAATAACGCATAAACGGGAGCGTGCGAAATTTGACATGAAGTCGAAATCGGGTTAGCGCGTTGATTGGTCGACGATCTCGTTTCTAGGTATCGAGGCAAGAAAACGAGAAAATTTCGTTAATATTGCACGAGAAGAACGCGTTTTCAGGGGGTAAATTAGATGCATAGCGATCCGAAATTCATCAATCAGTTAATTTTCAACGCGATTCTTCAGGTTCCACTGAGTAATTAGCTCTGTTCGATAGCTCCGATGAAACCGACGAGGTTTCTTTAATCGCCACGACGGCTGCGATCTCGACCAAAAATTCGCGTCTCTTCTTTGAACTATTTTAAGAAAAATCGGTAAAATATCGTAGAATTTTCTGTTATCGTCGATTCGACGTGGTGTCCAATAACGCATAAACGGGAGCGTGCGAAATTTGACATGAAATCGAAATCAGGTTAGCGCGTTGATTGGTCGACGATCTCGTTTCTAGGTATCGAGGCAAGAAAACGAGAAAATTTTGATAATATTGCACGAGAAAGACGCGTTTTCAAGGAGTAAATTAAATACATAGCGATCTGAAATTCGTCAATCAGTTAATTTTCAACGCGATTCTTCAGCTCGTCTTAAACGAGCTTCGCATTGTCGAGAATTTCGCACGTTAGAACGCGAGTGGCACGACACAGTGATCGATAATAGCCAATTCGAGATGCTAGTTCCATTCCGCGGAATTATCAAATTAATTAATCACGAGCTGGAGTCGATGGTGGAAATTGATAACGGCGGAGACAAAGCGAGCGATAGGAATAATACGGAAAATCGCGCGTGCCCGCTATCGCGTTATAGTAAAACGCAATTTACGATCACGGAGGACGCGAAGATCCTTTTATCGCGGTTATTCGTCACGGGGTGCCACGTTGCTGGAAACGACGCACGGGTGACTTATAAACCGGAAGACAGCCGTGGAACGGAATTACCATTACCGATATTTCACGCAACGGCCCCGGGCTTTATTCCCGGAAAATAAAATCCGCGCCATGGGACTTCCTAAACGTCGTAAAACGGGCCACGTTCGTAAAATGGACTTCCTTCAATTTCGCGGCAGCTGCTGAATAAACGAGGGCCCCGCGCGATTATACCCGAAGAAACGACACGTCGTCCTGTTCCCTTTATCCTTTTCTTGTAAACTCGCCGTATCGATGCACGTGTCGCGTGTATGTGTATACCTGCTACACTGGGTGAGTCACCTAACTTTCGAAGCTGACGTTCCCTCGCTGCTTTTTGGAATATGTGAACACGTTTGAAGTAACGGTACACTTTCTATATTTTTCTACGTATTTTTTCCCCTTTTACATTTTTTCTTTTTATCTTCTTTTTTCACGAGGTTCATGTTGGTAAATTATTATTGAATTATTAACCCTTTGACTGCTAAAGACGTAAATATACGCCCTCACGTATCCATCAATATATACGAAAGGCGTAAATGTACGCTCTCTGCATTTTTTTTTTTTACTATAATTTACAATTTATGTTAAATAAATTAAAATAGCTTAAAAAGTTACTTAACCCCTTGTCATGCCGTTTAACTCAGTAGAATAATCGGAAAAGGAGCTCGAAGCGGCGGACACAGAGTGTCGAAACTTGAAACACGATATAAACAAGATTGTTTGCGTACCTAATATATCCTAAAAATTGTTGTCAAAGACGGCAAAAAATAAATCTGATAATTCGTGACTCGCGCCTAACTGATTACGAGTTAGACAAAATTCTCGACGCGAGTTAGACTCGACGAAGTATGACGAGGGGTTAAAATGAATTAAAAAATATGTGTTTTAATTTATTTGCAATTATTATTTCTAATTATTATTTTTTTTTTCAGTCAAATGGTTAATTTGTAGTTGGATATGTTGATTTATATTGATACACTCTCGTTTCGGCTATCTACCAAAATGGATATGTAATTTTTATATATTTAATTGCGAATTGAAATATATTTTATTGTGATGCATCAAGATTGTTTTCTGTTTTTACCTATATAATTCCAATAGGATATTCGAAAGATTCACGCGAGTAATTCGTGGATTAGAAATAAAGGAGATGATTATCTGGGAATAGGAAAGACTAGCTAGTGTTCTCTAGGGAATTTTTACCAGTCTCGCGGAACGCAATATCCGACTATTTTTAGTGGGTAGCGATCCCTTCTTCCTTAGATCGTCGAATGAAAGGAAACGAGGAAATTTAGCGCGACGATATTTGTTCCACGTCTTATTCCGAATAATGGATATTGTCTTTCGGCGTGTTGCAGAATTTTCTGCACAATTCCGAACGAGATCGACCGACTTTCCTTGGTAGAGAAGCAAATAAAAGGCTACAGAGAGGAAGCTCGGGGTGGAGATGCAACGAAACGAGGGATACTTAGCCACTTAGAGTGCTCAAATAGAAAGTTCGAATAGACATCGCGGACTCGAACAAACGCTTAGCGATTTACTAACGATTAGCCAACACCTAACGAGCTCTTAGTACTCGGGCTCTCTTGCGATCGTTCCAATCCAAATACGTCATTAACTTCCTTCAAACCTGCAAAATTATTCGTACACGATCTCACGGTACATGTACAAGGAGACACTTAAAAATTTCTATCACCATAGGTGTACTCAATTACTCTCAATACACTATATATAATTATAATATTCGCAATTTGCAGAACAAGACGATACTTTGCTGTTTAATAGTAGATTTAATGTTAAAAAAAATTTAATTCTTTAGTAGTCTTCGACACCTATACTACAAATCATTAAAACGGTAGTTAACCCTTTATCACACCATTTAATTCGGAAGAATCCGGGCCCAAGGTTAGACCCGAATGGTCAAGAAAGGACCCGAAGCGATAAAGCTAGAATATCGGAACATGAAACACGATACAAACAAAATTCAATCTCGTCACTGACATGTCCCAAAAATTTAATAATCCGCCTAAAGATTCGCGCCTAACAAATCACGAGACACACTCGTCACATTTGGCCCGCAATTCACATCACGTGTCGGACTCGTGAAAGTACAGTAAGAGACTAAAAGGATCGCAAAGCCGAAACGGAAGTCGTATCCGCAGCGTCGACTGACACACCCTGTATGCAAGCCATGGAGAATTTTATTCGCTTGCTCGTCAGATGGAAAACTTATTTCGTTTCACCGATGGTAATGCATGCGCGTTCAGAGGGCAACGCGAAACGTTCGAGAGCCTGTCTAGATGCGAATTTCATAAATTCTCGATCGATGGAAAACTTTATACGCGGCTGTTACTGCGCTGCAGTCCGCAGGGTAGCATGCGACGCTCGTAAAACGATGGTTGTTTCGTTATGAAAAATTCGTTTGTCGAAGCTGTCTACCGGCCCCGATATAACTCAGCCCCGCCTTTTCGTCCGCGTTTTTCGGCTTTTCTTGTTAATCCCCGCCGATGGAATTTAAGCGGTCGGAAAATTGGCTACGAAGATCCTGTTCTTCCCAGACTAGTTCCTACAGGCGGATTTATTTTCCGCGTGTGTTATTTCCCGGCATCGCGTTTGCCAAGTTGCTCGCTAATTAGTTTTAACTCGATTAGCTTCGACGATTCGACGGGTTCCGTAATTTTCGAGGAATCTGAGCACGCGGATCTCGCGAGTTCCGCTTCTCCCCCCGAATTAATTATGAAATCGGGGCTGCGAGAATTTTGGCAGGATCTTATCTCTGGGAATTTCGGAAATTTTAAGGTCCTTTAAGATTTCTAACATCCTCTCCTTTTAAAAAATTAATCACGTATCAGGAATTAAAAAATTTTTTTCTTTCAGAAAGTCAATCGGCATTTACAGAATTCTCAAGGAATTTATAAATTCGTGTTTGAAGAGAATTGATCGTGTAACAGAGATCCTGATAATTTCCAAGGAATCTCGAATTTGGATATTTAACCGTTTGAGTCCCAAGCAGCACGATTACGTGTTGTTCAGATATTATGTCGAGAAAGCTCAGAACAATTTTGAGCGTTATCGATAAATGACGGTGCATCAATGATTGTCGAAGTTGCGCGAATTTATTAACGCAAGTATCAAACACAGTTCCTTCTTTCAAATAATACATTTTACAATAGGTAGAATATTATAATAATAGTGGAATAATTTATAAAATAACACATATTGTATTTCATTGTTATCTTCTCGATAATTTTTATCGAACAAAACTTGAAATATTTATAAACTTATAGTACGTATACGCAATAAATGTGACGAAGCGATGAGAAAAACACGAAAATCACGTTATCTGACACATACAAGGAGCGCTATTGATCAGATTGGGACTCACCGAAGTAAAGTAAAATAAGCGCTTTGGGTCTTCTCGTACTCGTTTAGAGAAAACGCGATAACGCTGTTTGGGACTCTTCGGAAGTGCTTTTACAAAACCCTCTGGGACTCAAACGGTTAAAAAATTTCCACTTTTAATATATACAGGTAGCCCTCCTACACCACGGTATTCTATAACACGGTTTCGCACTAACACGATAAAAAAATTGGAAAAACTTTTATACAACACTGTATACTTCAATCGCGACGAAGCTTATGCTGTTTTAACCATTTGAGTTCTAGAAATTTTTGAAAAAAATACGAAGAAATTTGTGAAATTAAAGTTGCATGGAATTAAAATAATATTTTTCTCTGTTTTTGTTTTGTGTTGTAGATACATTTATATTTTTAATAGAAATTAAGTTTTTTACGTGGAATTAAAAGAAAAACTTCTTTTTAATAAGTTTTCGGAACGCAATGCGGCTTTTTGTATAGACTCCAGGTCTCATACAACACGGTTTCACATAACACGACATTTTCTACGAACCTATCTACCGTGTTATAGGAGAGTTATCTGTATATCAATCGTGCAACGAAGCTCTTTTGACAATGAAAACTTTCGGAATTTTGTAAATTTTGAAAATTCTTTTCCGCGGGAAGCGATTTCCTGGAGCAAAAATATTCGACCACTCTTTTTACTTTCGCTTTTTGCTTGCCTATTCAAGGACAACACGGAAGCACAAAACCTGTCGGAATTGATATTTCTATCGCTTTATTCGCTCGAACGTGAAACGTGGTTCCTGGCTCTTCAATCGCGTTACGTAAACTTCGTAATACCCTATATGAAAGGTAGCCCTGCAACGTTTGGCCCTCCTTGCCGGCGTCGATGATTATTTCACGCTCATAAAAAATGCATGAAGTGGAAGTCGTCGCGAGGCGAAAGGAAAAAGTGGACGCGTGTGAAATACAGTCGCGGATACGCAATGTTGTCCCCGCCGTGTCGGTGTGTTTTGTCTCCCGATGCGTATAATTCGTTGCATTTTTCATGCAGCCTCCGCAGCCGCGTCTTCGCGCAGCCTCTATTCCACTTTTCTATTCCCTTTATTACCCCGTCGCTTTTTATTTCGCGCGACGAACCGGTGTCCGCCTTCCAGACGTTCGCACCCCTTGACAGGTGCAATCGAGAAACCACCCCCGCGATAGCACTTCGCTTCATTTTAATTCGCCTCGATGGAATTCTTAAATGGCCGAAATCTCTCGTCCGACCTCGGGTCGATCGTTTGAAATTAAATTCGTTAATCGAACAAACGCGGGAAGACGTAACGCGTAACGAGATCCGAATTATTCTCCATTTTTGCCAGTTTCAGTCGAATTCTTACGTGGCGAAATTTTTCGATCTGAAAGAAGATCGGCCGCTTAGAATTAAATCCGCGAATCATTTAAAGATAGCGTAATACGGTAGGATATTTAATAAAATCGTTTATTAATCCGGAGTTGATCCAAGGGCGATACGGAGAATTTGATCGAAATTGGGATCTGCAATTTTGGGTTTTTAATAAGGAAAACCTCGAATTTTTCGGGGAATTTTCGAATTCTTACGTGGCGAATTTTCATGATTCGAGAGAAGATCGGTCACTTCGAATTAAATTCGCGAATCATTTAAAGATAGCGTAATACGGTAGGATATTTAATAAAATCGTTTATTAATCCGGAGATGATCCAAGGGCGATACGGAGAGTTTGATCGAAATTGGGATCTGCAATTTTGGGTTTTTAATAAGGAAAACCCCGAATTTTTCGGGGAATTTTCGAATTCTTTCGTGGCGAGTTTTCATGATTCGAGAGAAGATCGGCCGCTTCGAATTAAATCCGCGAGTCATTTAAAGATAGCGTAATACGGTAAGATATTTAATAAAATCGTTTATTAATCCGGAGATGATCCAAGGGCGATACGAAGAGTTTGATCGAAATTGGGATCTGCAATTTTGAGTTTTTAATAAGGAAAACCTCGAATTTTCCAGGGAATTTTCGAATTCTCATATCAACTGAGTATTTACAATGATCGCGAATAATTCGTCGAGATTTGTGGCTGGAGATACGACGGAGTTGTGAGTGTTTAGCAATAAACGAAATTAAATTTATATACGAACGTCGTTTTCATGGTCTGTAATTATTTTCGTTATAACCGAGGATCGAGACTCGGGCCGCGGAAAATTTAAAGGCCTCTCCGATGGAATTCGATTAATGCGGAAATTTTCATCGGCGATCGTGCAAACGATACCTAATGATAACGTTATCGTGGGAGTTCCGTCGCGTTACCGCCAGCGAAACAATAATTGCGCCATCAAAACTCAATGACAACTTCCTCGTCGATGTTTGATCGAGCTGTCAAAGCTCGATAACCACTTTATCGGCGAAGTTCAACGTCTCGTCGGGCTTGCTGGGTCGTCTGTCATTAAACTTCGACAACGATCGTAACGATAAACCAATGCTTTTTACGACCCATAAATTAAACAATCCATCCGATTCGCTGGAATATCGTAATAAGATCCGCGTTTCGCTTAAACGTTATTTCACCCACTTCACACGACACCGAATCCATGGACGTGTAGAAATTCGATAACACAAAAGGAAGCTTAAACGCAACGAATGATTTTTCCAACAATTCGTAAACGTAATTTCCCAAACAAATTGATAAAACAAGCAAGAGTAATAATAGATTGGAAAAATTAAACTATCAATCGATTTAGATTCGATATAAACAAGTTAAGTGAGTGAATTTTGAGATGAAAAATGTGCTCGAAGTAAATTAATATTAGAATTATCCTTTCAATCGAGAAGACTGATTTCAGAATCTTCCTTGTTGCAATTATTCGAAATATATATCTGCTTTAAAAAAAAAACTAACTGATAAATTTATCTATCTTCATGGTGTCACTAAAATAGCTATTATCTGTCTTTCAATGTCAATAAAGGGAAAATCGACAGTGGATTGTAAAGAATGAAACGATCGATCGATCAAGGTTCTCGGGAAAAGTGATTTTTGCAAAGGCACAAAACGGTTCAGGAAAATTGATTAAATCGCCGGCCCGTGATCCGGAATTTAATCGAATGAACCTATCGGCGCAACTCGAAACTCGAAACAAAAATAGAAAACGTCAAAAAGTTTAGAGTAAAATTTAACCAATAATAGGAAAGCTTTCAGGTGAAAATAATGGATCATGCCGGTCGATTAATCAATCTACATTCAAGCCCGTAATACATCTGCCATTGATTAAAAACACACGGAAAAAGATAGAGGGCTGCGGGAATCCGCACGATGTGTTACATCACAGTTGCATTCGTGTTTTTAGTTATTAGACTCTCTCTCGGGGAACTCTCTCGATTCCATTAGGGCCGATTTTGAATTTTCCCGCGCGATAATCGCGCCGCGAAATTCCGCAGACGAGCATGATCCGTAATCGATGAGAGTTCGGCAACGCTTCCATCATCCGAGCAATTATTCCGAAATTAAAAGAGAGATCCGGCTAAAAAAAGCGGCACGCCATTAGAGAAACCCCATCGTCTGTCATTTCCAATCTAGGAGAGAAAAATTTCAACTATGGAAACCGGAGGATGATCGATGAGACACCTTCGTGATCCAAGCTACGATTCCAGACGATCTCGAGAATAGAACTGCGAGGAAAAATTAGCCAAAATATGCCTCTATTAACGAGAATTTAGCACAATTTTTTAAATCAACGCGATTTAAGAGATTCGAATTATCCAAAATTAATGGTAATTTCTCTGGTTCTTTGTTAAATATTATAATAGAGAAATACGAATATTAAGTATTGAATAATTCCTCTGTTAAGCTTCGTGTAATAATTTTACATTGGCGACATTTTAAAAATTTATATTCGATATTAAATTTGAAATAACGTA
>NIJG01000123.1:7178951-7210989 GCA_002201625.1 Euglossa dilemma
ACAAAAGTTTAATTTTATAGATAATTTTACGGCTAACTTCCGTCGATAATTGCAATGTGTAGTAACGATGCAGGTTAAAATGTTTCAAATAAGTATATTTTGATCTATATATCTCAGAGAAGAAAGTTACGAAAATTCGCAAATCGTTATTTTGTTTGTCAAGTAGGTGAGTAGAATTATTAATAAAGAATGAAATAAATACACCGTGCGTCTTACAGCAATTGCGACTTGATTTGATACTGAAAACAGGATCACGATCACGCTGCTGTACTCCCCTTTGTATCCTTTGTTCGAACAATAGAACTTCAGAGCATACGATCGACGGTAAAACGTTTCCAGATCGAGCCTCTGCGAGTTGTTGCGACGTTGGAATAAACGAGTTTAAATCCAAGCGATTCTGTCTCATTTCCGGCCATTTTGCCGGTAACAAGCTCAACAACTATCCTTATCAAAGAGCACCGACAGTCTTTCTAAACCACCCCGAACCCTCGAGTCGTGGGTACTACCTTTTATCTCCGACACTTTGCCTTCAATCGCGTCAAGCAAAAGTTACGTCCGAACGCAAACAAATATTCCATGTTCAAACCACACGGATACATTGTAACGAACAATGGAACATCGACGGTTATTTATTTTCTAAAAAAAGATACCCGCGTATATCTGAAGAATTTATATCAAATGTAAACTTCAATTCCTTTCTCGCATTTTGAATAAAAGAAGAGGAATTAAAATGGTTTACTATTTATCCCTTTTGTAAAGCGACGAAAAACGACTGTGGTCTGTTAAAACAGCACACTTTCTAAAGTAATTCGACGAATATACACAAAGATTGCAATTGGATCCATAAAACGAAATTAATTTCTAGATCTTAGAATAAACGAAAGAAAATTGGAATTAATATCGAGTTACTTTCCACCTGTCTTCGCCAGTACTTATTATTATCTCAGACTCAGAACGCGAAAGATAATCGATCGAGAAGATATAACTCGCAAAACCCGGACACATTTGGAAATAAAAAAAAGAGAAGGAGGTCTACTAAAAAAAGGAGGTAAAAATCGAATCATTCCTTATTCATCCCCGTTACTATCTCTCTCTCCTATAAAACGGCGAATCGAAAATAAAACGTAGGGGAATATAAAAATCAAAAATAAAACGAGCACGTACGGAGACGTAAAAATCAAAAATAAAACGACAAACGGAATATAAAAAAAAAGTAGAAAACCCAGAGAAAATCGAAGGGATAATAAACGAAGAAATAAACGGGTGTAACAAGAGAATTGCAATCGAATAACGGATAAAATCTCACCCCCGTTACACGGTGGTGGAACAGCCTGAGCCCTCACAGGCTGAATTACCTCTGGCAGAAATTGCTTCTCGCGCGGCGTCGGCCAAAAACAACAAGAACAGTAAATTTCGGCGCATGATAAACAACATGACGCCCCACCCAGCCGCCCCTGGGACAGCGAGCAACCCTTTCGGGCCGTGGAGAGCGCGCAATTTCGGGCATTACGACGGCATCTAATACAATCCGCGCGGGCTTTTGTGTCCGCATTTATATTGCTCCTTTTGTCGAGCCGAGAAACGACGCGAAGACGCTGCTCGAACCCCCGGGTCCCAACCCCGGGACCAGGGGTCGGACAAAGACGGGGAACACGGCGGAGAGATAGGAAAGGTGGAAGAAAGAGAGGCGAGCCTCTCGTTCTTCGCGTCAATACCTCCCTCGTTGCCGATCCCATTCAACCCTGGTCCGCTCGTAGATAGCATATCGAGTGAGAACGCTCGTTTATACGGCGTACAAAGGGACGAACGCGACCCCCATTAGCATGCGCGCACCCCGCCCCGCTTATTTGCGCCGACGACCTGCCCCACCCCGCCTTTCTCTCTCCCTCTCACCGATTTTCTCTCCTTTACACTCGTTACATCCCGCTCGACTATCGTTCGTTTACATTAAACTTCGATCGAGTTGTGTTCTTCTCTCTTTCCGCCTCTTTTTTCCTCTTCTCTCTTTCTCTCTTTTAACCTTTCTTCTATCCTTCTTCGACTTTTTATCTATCTTCTTTCTATCTTCGAGGTCTTCTTTCTATCTTTTTTCTTATTTTATCGCGGAGCAGTCGCTGTCCTTGTCTGTCGGATCGTGAACCGGTTCGTGGTTGGACGGTCGGTGGTTGTAAAGGCGCGGGTTAAAGAGATCGAATCGCCGCCTTGTGCAAGGGTAAGTGCAGGGGTAGTTAAGACGTTGCTCGTAAGCTAGCGTTTCCAAGAGATCCCGAGGATCTGCTGGATCGCCGAGAGGTCCTAGCTGGATGACTGAGCGTATGGGGACCCCGGAGTCGATGGAGTCCCGAGTGTTTTTAGGAGCTTTCGTCGAGAGAGAGTTGATTCGGGGCCGAGGGTTGGTTCGGCAGAAGAATGGGCCATGGGACGGGGAAGTGGAAGCAGTTTCGCGCGGAGATTGCACGCTCTGTCTGGATCTCTTTTTCTACTGGTTTTATATTTCTGATTTTTCTGAAGATCGTGCTTTAATCGCGCTTTCGCGAAAATTTATAAACTTTGACTCGTGGAAATTAATAACATCCATTTTCATTCCTAATACAACTTAATCGTGGGTTAAAATACCAGAATAAAGCGTAACGGCATAGAACTCGTTGGAAATATATTTCAATGGTAAAAATTACAGCGATTCTGCCGGAACTGCTCGTTTGCGTTCGAATCGATATTACGGTTACATCGTAGACGTAAATTTAATTAAACTACAAGGAAGAAACGTGCGAATAGATTAATAACGTCACGGGAGCAACAGCTTTTGCGACATAATTGGCAATCGCTTAAATATCGCGCGATCGGAAAACGATATTTTTAATAAAATAGAATCGTCGCGCGGGTTATAAAAGAGCGGGAGAGAAACGGGATTAGACATTCGGTTGAATTATAATTTTCGACAAGCTGATAGCCGAAACAAGCTAACGAATTCGTTATGATCTGCCGGAATGAATAATAACCAGATGTCGCGCAACGCGCACACGTGCAACCATGGCGATTTTTCTCCTGTCCGAAAAGCATTTGCATTTTCAGTCGTATTTATTTCCCGATTTTCGTTCAACAACGCTTACGATCATTCATCGTAGAGAGAAATCTTTCAACGAGGAAGAAATCGTGACGTTGTTTGAAAATTCAAAGCGAGAAGACAGACGAAACGATGCTAGAAACAGTCACTAGATCTAGTGAATCGATTAATTATGAAACATAAACTTAGTATTACTCGTATATCACGTTAATTCCGCCACTTTCGAGATACGAGTTCACGCGAAATTAATTTGCTAAAAAATTCCTGCATCTGCCAAATAGCGCGGCGAATGAAAGGACACATCGGAGGATCAGTCGGCGAGGGAGAACATGGCGAAAAGAATAATTCAAAGGCTAATGAGAGACGATTTTATCCGTGGGAAAGGGGTGTACAATTGGCAAAGATAAATCTGACGGAACGTTCCATTTACGAGGAATCTGTCGCGGGGAATCGCGGAATCGTTTAAAAGTATCTCTAAAGAGGGGCTTGGGGCACGGTGGCGCGGCCATAAACCGGTCCCACCGAAGGGTTTTAGGCGATTAAGCAGCACTTTTCATCTGAAATTCGAATCAACGAGCACGTTTAAAATCGTACACGGGGCTGCGGCCGGGCCGGCAAAAACGCGTGCGTTTACGTGTACGTTCGTTCATTTGCATACGTAACGTTGCCGGTTACAGGGATAACCTTCCCTTTCGGAATTACCATAAGCAGGTGCGCGCGAGCGCGAGCCCGAACACGCCATGTGTTCGACGTGAAGCGAAAAATTAAACGTCCGCGCCATTTAGAGGAAACGTGGCGAAGAATTTAATTGTTCCTCCCTCGTTTAAGCGGCGATGGAAACCGACGAACGCGAGCCGTTCGGCTATTTTGGGCAAGCGTGATTAATTGATACGCGTTACTCTGTTGCGGCAGCGCGGATAAACAATTAGGACGTTTGGATTGTCGGTGGTGCTTAGGAATTGAATTCTATATTCGATTGCAACCGCTTCCGGCGTTTCGACCGGGTTTCCAACTCTTTTTTCGATAACCCGCGTGATTTTCGTTACGCGTTTTCCCTTCATTTTTTCAAAATCACAGTTTCATCTTCCGGTTGCTGCTTCCGGTCGCCACGTTTTCGGTTTCGTGGTTTACCCTTCTCCGAGACTCTTTGTGTTTTCGAGAAATTCCAATTTGTACAAGACGCGCGTAAATATTTGTACTCCAGTTTTATTTATTTTTGTATAGGAATTTGTAGATACCAGTAGGATAAACATTCGCGAGCAACCCTAAAAATTCGATATCGAGTCTCCTATAGGATCTCTATCGAGAGGCCATGTACCAGTGAGGGGAAGGAGTTGAAAAAAATATTTATTTTGGCAAACATCAACGGCAGATTTTCCCGTGAACTACGATTTATGACTTTTTACAGGTCTCGCTACTGTTCTTTCGATACTATAACTGTTTATATACATTATAAAATTTCTATATACCTGTGTTTCTTATTAAATATTTTCTTAATTTATTTATATGTGTATCTATGTATCTTTATTCTCATAAAATGCATGTAATACATAATTCGCATCATAGATATTAATTTCCGTCAATTGAAAGATCGCGATCTTTTACGATCAATTACAACTTCCTTCTCACACAAATCAAAGAAATCGCAGTCGGTGTATCTCCAAACGATCCGTAGTAATCACGAATTCCAATTTTTTCATTGGAAACAAAAGAATCTGGGTAAGAATTCAATCTCACAATCTCCTCTGACCCTGTCGAAGATCTTCGCACCTATCGTATTAATTCCATGCTTGAATTTACGGTTGTTTATAATCAGTATCTCGTTTTTCGCGTGCTTTAGCACGGTAGAACGCGACAAAACGGAATGGTCTATTAAAATTCCAGCAACATCCATGTAACACATCCTCGAGTGGGCTGTACCCGCTTCGGACACGATCGCTGCGTGTTAGGATCACGTCTCGGCCACCCTCCCTTGGCCAGAGCCTGTGCTCGGCAAATTGTCGATGGGATCGCAAGAAGGTTGAACGAATTAACGATAACGAGTCCCGCGGTGCCGCGGGACCGTGTTGTTCGCGTTAATTACGAGCAACTATGCAAACAAATTGAAGGACCGTTGGCGGTCGGCCGGCAGGCAGAGTCACGCACTGGATTCTCGTCCATCGGCGAGCAACCGGATGCGGGGCCGGTCGTTTCACCGCGGCTCGTTTCCTTTCACGAGATTCTGGCCGACAGCTCGCTCGCTTAGCCGTGTTTCAGCGCCTTTAATTGCGATTCTTCTCACACGCAGTCACGCCACGTCGTCGCCGTTCGTGTGAACCGTCTTCGATTGTTACTCGTGCATTTCCATCTACCTCTCTCCCAACCTTTCCCCTTGTCCACCCCTCTTACACCTTTGCCAGTTTGCATGCTGTACTTACGAGGCCTGTTGCCTCTGCAGCGAGTGTTTGTTCACGCTCGCTTTTATGGCTCTGTTCGCAGTGGATGCGCCGTTATTTTCGATTGCTGCTAGGTAGATGGAAAGAGAGTGATCTTTTTATCGCGTAGCTTGTAAAGAGAATCGTCGGGATCAAAATGCGAAAGGGTAATTGTTATTAAGTAACTTTATTAGGCTTGAAGGTGGAGGACGAGAGGTTTATATAGATACTCTGTGTTTACTGGGCAGAACTTTATTTAAAATGCAAAGTCTACGATTTTGGAGAAAGACCCGTGATGCTCTGAAGACGCGAACGAACTGACTGCTTTTCCTTCCACATTAGACGTCGAGATGGTCCGCGAGTCATGGAGTCTCGGTTGTAAAGACATAAACCAGGTCCCCATTGACCTGAAGTCCTCGACGTCGCGAAGAAGTGGAAAATACGCGAAAGACCTTCGCTTTCCGCATTTAGCGTGTGTCCCTACAGGCAGATTGTTCTCTCACGTGTCAAAGATCGATTGTATTCCTCAAAATCGTCGCGTTTTGCTTATGAATGTTATGTTGGGACCCATAAGTAGTCCCAACGTCATCAACGAAGGTAGACATCGCGTTTCGCACGTCCAGGCACTCGTGAAAACAGGTTACAAGAATTATTCCTCTCGGGAGTATCGTGACGTTTGTATTTCGCAATGGTGTATACGCGAGTTTGGAAGTGGAGCCTTGCTGTGGCGAAATATGTATCGCGAAGGTTATTTTAAGTTTTATAAGAACTTCTTGGTTTGTATCATCAAATGCAATGCCATGGAATTTGAAACGCGATGTTAAATTAGTTTTATTTCGTTTCATTTCAGGTAGCCATAATTTTTTAACCCATTGAGAATTGCTAAATTCTAAAATATGACAATACAGAGTTTAAAAGGTAGAAAAAGTTGAAGAACGAGCGTTCTTTGCTTTGCGATCGTAGAAATCACGCGTGGAAAGGAATATTCTAAAGATTCGAGGAGAATCAGTCGAGCTGACGAAGAATAAACGGGAACCGGGTCTTCCCGTTTAAGAAAAATCGATTCGATTAATCCCACACGATTGACCATCTAGCGCGTGAAATGTTTCATATATTCCGTGCGCGAAATCAGCGATGAATTCCCTGCCTCGGTGTCTCCGCCCGGCCGATATTCAATGAAATCGAATGAGCCTCTCGCGTGAAAATCGGGAAATGAATCGTTCCCTTTAACCATTATCAATGCAGCTGTCACCAGGGACGCCGGATAGACATAAGCTTGGAGATAATTAAAACTCGATATATCGCCGACCCTATTCCGCAGAGTTCCT
Source organism: Euglossa dilemma (assembly GCA_002201625.1). Taxonomy (NCBI): domain Eukaryota; kingdom Metazoa; phylum Arthropoda; class Insecta; order Hymenoptera; family Apidae; genus Euglossa; species Euglossa dilemma. The sequence goes on from NIJG01000123.1 coordinate 7,185,758, forward strand.
CGAAATTTCATCTAATTTAAGAAACCCAAGGAACATTCATCCATTCGATAGCCTCATCCACGATTTTCTCGATAATTCACGCTTTTATCCGACACTGCGATCGGCCATATTTATTTCACCCGATAGCTGGATATCAATTACGCGACCTGAGTCATTTTCAGATACGAAGGATCATCGTGCTAATTTCTGAAAAGATTTCGATCCCGAGTTTAACTCTGGACCCGAAGGTCTAAGAGACCAATCCGCGCCTCAAACCGATCTTTTTAAATCCTGATTGCTTCAGTCGAGGCTGTTCTACGTCTTCCTTTGTTCTGGTCAGAGAATTCTAAAACTAATGAGGTGTCCTTAGAGGAAACCATTCTTCCTTCCCTTGTATTCCCGGCTTTCCTGCAGAACGGGGTAATAGGATTATCCTTGTCCTCGAAGGCGCAATTGGCGCCAGAGTAGAATCCTGCGAGGGCTTGGTCTCGGCCAGTGTCAGCCTCGAAAGGCTAGGGAATTTCTTCTGTCTGGGCGTGTACCCTATTGTCCTAATCGCGACGAAATCCAGACTCGTGTCCAAACATTTCAGCCTTCTGGTATTAGTGCTAAATCGTTTCTCACACCGATACACCTGTACACGTTCTGCGAAAAAATATTTTTCCAACCCTCGTAATACCGGCCTGAAAGTATCACGAAGGATCAACGAGGATCATCAGTCGGCCATGCGCTGTATTCGCGAATAAAACGATCGCGAAAGATCCAGGACTCGAAATCTCAAGTTTTCGGTATCAATTAATTTATCAGGAATTCTTCTGCGTCGCGCTCGATGCCATTTTTCAATCGATCGTTCTATCCGAGGTTTAGATTCACCCCTCTGGCCGATAACAAATTCGGGTATCCATGCAATTTCCAATATCCAACCTAACCCTGTCGATATCGAGCTTCCCTAAAGGATGCCACTCCGATTCTCGACGAGCAGATACACCCACGTGCAACCAGGCGGCCCTTCACGGTTTTTCTAACGACCACCGAGCTGGATCTTGTCATCAACGTTCAGAGTTCATGCTCCCGAGCTTTCTTCGGGCCTCGTAAATCACGGCCGAACTTTTCCTGTCGCGACCCGAGTTTACAGCGAGACCACGCGACGAACACGACATGTACATTCGTTCTAAGCGCGACGTGCCGAAACGGCGAGTGTCGAAAAACGCTCTGTGCATCGTCAGACATGCAGCATCAGGAGAGGCGTGCCAAAATGCGGCATCAGGGCGCCTCGAACCGAAGACGAACGACCCGAGTACACGGTGTCTGACCGCAGGCTGACTGATTCTACTCGCAGACCCTTCTTGGCTCGTTTATCGGATATCTTCTGGAAATTTCCGCGTTAAATCTACCGTGGCCATTGAAGAGACGAAGCCCGTCTTCGTAAATTTAAAAAGAATCACGAGTTAAATGGATATTTTAAAATTTACGATTGTAGTAGAATTTTGAGCCTAGAATTCAGGGAAGATTTTATAGATGGTCGACTAGAATTTTATTTAGAAAAGAAATATACTGACTAGGTAGTTGTCGTCAAAGAATCGCACAATTTTATCATCCACCTTTGGAATTTTATAATTACAATTCAAATTATCCAAGATAATATAAAGATCCAAGAAACTCGACTCCAATTTTCCACTCGAGTTTACGCCACGGAGCTTCCACGGAAAGATCCTCGTTTCAAATTATCGCCGTTGTCCCCCAATTTTTACAGTCAAGTTTCCCTCGCCTGGGAGATTCGAACTTTGAAGCCTCTTCGCTAAGAATCTCGTTCCTTTCTGGCGGAAGAGCCTTAAAAACCACCCTCTTAGACCGGTCGCTAATTGAAACATAAATAATCATCGGGTACGGGGTTTCGAAGGTTCGTCGCGAGGCGAAACTTTCGGTGCCTTTAATCGCCGTGCCGAATCTAAATTCTCGCGGAGCACCGTCCACTGCGGTGACCTGAAGTGGTGGGGGAAGCGTCTGAATAGTGGGAGAAGTTTCTTGGTGGGGGAATAGTCGAGAGAGTGGGGGAAGCGGTGTGGTGGGAGAAGCGACGGAGTGGGGGAAGCAGCGTAGCGAGAGAAGCGACGAACGAGTAACGGTTGAGTGGTGGGGGTAACGGTGAAATGGTGGGGGTAACGGTGAAAGAGTGGGAGAGACCACGTGGTGGGGGAAGCGGCGTAGGAGTGGGGGAACGGAGATTCAAGGTACAAACGAGGACACTTTAGAAAGAAGCGACGCGAGCTATAGCTTTCGAACGTTTCAATGCCGTTCTCGCGACTCTCCTCGCTGCGGCGCAGGAAGGAAACGAACTAATTCTAAAGACGTGCAGAGAATGAAACATCCGCGGGGTAGGGGGCCATTAAAAAACGTCGAATCTCGAAAAGAGGCACGGTGGACCGGCAATTGCTTCGCCGGCTAATAAGCGGAAAAAAATATCGCGCCGGTGAAAAATTAATTTGACCAGGTTCTTTCAGTATTCGAGAAAAACGAGCTGTCCATTGTTCGGTTCGGGGAGGACCGAGAACGCCGTTGCATTGTATTTCGCGAACGTTAATTCGTTTCTTGGGAATTTCTATTCCTCCGGGCTGAAGCTCGAGGTACAAGGGATTTTTACACGGCAGATGTGGGATACTTGGCCTCTGTCTTCAAACGTTTAATCCGCAATTCCTTCTGCTTTTGGATCCAGTCGGAAGAAATAAATAGTTCCTTTATTAATCTATCATTGATAAAAGCTATTTTGAAATGGGATTGTTTAATCATCGAATTATAACTACTACGGTAATTAATATTAATTCGTATCAAATAGAAATTATTTCAAGTAAATAACAGCTAAATTGTCAAGATTTAACTGGATTAATTTCGCATTATTTACTCGCGCAATCATTTCTGTCGTAGAATAAACAGCAACATATTTAATTTTTCAGGAAAATCAGTATCAATCGTGAAGGTGAACGACGATTAAACGAAGAGGCGAATTACCCCGATCGTAAAAATCGAATAAAAGAAAGACGTCGATCAATTACCGAAGTGACAATAGATTCCACTTGCAGGGAACTGAAACGCTAATCGAAGCTGAAATTCGGTTAGCAATCTACTTCGTGAAAATTTCATCAATATCACCGGCCCAGCTGCCTTATCTCTCGATACGTTCGAGCAAGCTTCAATGACATCAAAAATCACCCTGTGGGATTCCAATCGCAAGAGTCAAAGTCCACTTCCCTTTAAAAAATTGAAACAATGTCTCGCCGTTCTAATCCGATCGCGGACAGGAATGAAACGAAAAAAAAAAAAAAAAAAAAGAAAAACGATGGTGGAGGGGGTTGAAAAAGAGGAAAAATAACAGAGACCAGCGCCATGGTCGACCAGGTCGGAAACCCAAGTCCCGATCGTTCGTTTTTCAGACGACTGACCAATCGAATTATCCGGTTCGCCGGCGGATTTCTTCTCTGTCGAGCGTAATATCCAAATGACCGCGGTTTGCATCATTTACCCAATTCCTCCGGCACTACGCAGCGACACAGAGGCCTTTGCCAACGATGCATTGCGTGTACTCGCGTTGTAGCTCGCTGGCGGAATGCTCGCCGCTTGAAATATTGGCCCCGAGCGAAAATTCGTCGCGCATTTTTAACATAAACGGGGACACGCGCCTTCGCGTGCTTCCTACGAAGCTTTATGGCTTGGAGTCGTTGAATTCTGGCCCCAGAACAGACCATCGTTCTCGTTTCGACTTAATTCGGATAGCCTGCGCTTTCCAGCGGCTCCTGCTGATTTATCGAATGGCAGAGTAACACTCCTTCGACCCCGTTACGATACTGCCAAGTTAAGTTATTTTAATTACAACCGCAGGAATTAATTTCGCGCAGTCGTACCTGCGATTTTTGTATTATAAATATTTCCTGTCATTCGTAATTCCTGTTTCATTCTCGCGTAATTTTATAATTAAACGCGACATCGTCGCGCGAATTTTAATATCGTGGGAAAGAGTGTGTAATCTTAGTTTCAAGTTCTGAGTTTCATGCCGAGTGTCAGTGTGCGAATTATAAATATAAATAGTCAAGTGTCTAATTATTATTTCAAATAAGCCTTTTTTATTATTAAAAAGTCTTCGTTTCCATCATGCATACAAAATTTCTACGATATAGCAGTTTTATTTATCGGTACGCGTTATTACACGTTATACTACTTCGACACTTTATCAGGACAGGTTCAGAAACTGACGTGATATAATCTGCACGAAATATTCTTCGTAAATATATCCAACCCTAGGGATTATGATAGTCAAACAAATACCTATCCCGAAGTTAACACCCGACAGGCCGTACATTTCTCCGTAACCCCCGAAACTACGTCGATCACGCGACAATCCAGTCCCTAGCTCACGCACACGTACACGCAGGCGCGCACATTTGATCCTCCGTTCAGAATATAACCGAGGAAAACAAAGGTAAGCCCGACCGCAAACAAAGAGAAACATTCCGATTCAAAGAACCACCCCCGCGCAAAAAAAGCGTCTCTCCATTCCCAAATAAACTCCCATAAAGCCACCCCCTGTCTCCTGCTAACTCCTACGCGGTGGTGGAAAAAAGACAAGAAGAGAAAGAGAAAGAGAGAGAGAAAAGAAACTTTTTCTCCATCCGGCCGCTTAAATACGCGGTTATGCGTCGCGAAGACAAAGGACGCGACGAGGGGTTGTCGCAGAGGCGGTCGGGACGAGGACAGGGGCGAAAGTAAGGGGTAAGAGCAGAACGGACGGCCATGGACGAGCGTATGCGTCGAATTATGTGCATCGATTCACCCGAAAATGGGAAAACTTTCGCGGCGAGCGATCGTCTGGGGCGTATCTTGTTGGCCGGCCAAGTTCGGCCGGAGGCGGCCGAGGGGGTGGCCGTGGGGGTTGGAACGGGGAAGAGGGTGACTGGTTCGAGTTGCGTTCGTCGTTACGCTCGTCTGGCCGGGCACGGCTCGAAGCTTTACTGCTTGGTTAACGATCTGTCCTCCTCGGACAGCTTTTGGCACGGAGCACCAACATCGCCACCCCGAGCCACCCTCTGCCGCCCTCTAGAGGAGGTTGGATGCAGACACGACGTTTATTATTTAAATTAAACGCGGCAACGAGCCGGGGATTCTTTGCTAGGCCCTTGGATGCCGAACTGGTCCTCTCTGCGAGGGTCGCGCAGGGTTGGCGGCCGGATAGGCAGCAGAGGGCTTTCATGCGAGACCCACGCCAGACTTTCCGCCGATTTTTTAGGGTTGCACGAATGCTGAGTCGGTTTTTTTCTTTCAACGGCCACCGCGTGTTTGTCCGCTCGATTATTGTGATATCGAGTTTCGCTATGTTGCTCCTGGATCGGATGGGGTGGGGGATGAAAAGTTGGGCGAATTCTTTTTTCTGTTTTTGGTCAGGGTTGGAATAGGGTGTCTGTGGATGTTGTATAGGGGTCGTTTGATTGGTCGAATTTAATTTCGCGGAATTTTAATAGCTATTAGAAGTAAGGATTATACGAGCAGTTGTGGAGATACATTATATTCAAAGGATAATGATTGCAATGGTACGATGAAGGTAAATAAAATGTCTATATAGTATATTATTTTATTTAATGTTTAGGTAATTGATTTGGAAGAAGCAAGGAATAGAGGGAAATTTGAAATGTACTCTAAAAATCTTCTATTATTAATTTCCGAATTAAGGTATATTACGCGCCGAATTGTCAAATTCATGATTAGTTTTAATATCTCGATTCGGATATACATATAGACGACTCACTCTATATTCGGATAATCGGTCATTCGCATAATCGGAATTAGCGTAATCGACGTTCCACTGTAGTTGAAATTTCTATCTCGACTGTAATTTAAACGTGTACACCGAAGATCGTATATTCTCTGATAATTTTGATATATTCTAACGAAAATTAAAGCGAAATTCAATTAACAACGGCGATCGTTTAACACGAAATTGGAGCACGACGATCAAACTTCATCATCTTTATCTCTATTCAAACTGAAATCGAATACCCAGTCTGATGAAAGTCCGGCCCGGTCTACTTAACAAGTACAAGCAGCCTAACATTTTCGCTCGACACAAAAGATAGCGGTGAGGTATATATCGATCCTCCACGGCCACGAGAAAATTTACTTTGACCATCAAACTCAAACCTATTAGATCAATATACCTAGGCTAACTATACCAACCAAGGTACAACTACAACAAGGAGAATCCGAAGGAGTAAAACAAGAAGAACCAAGAAGTTAAAGAAAACGAACGAGTTATTTAATTATTTACGAATCGATATAGAGAATAAATTATTTATTCTCGATTTCCGAATATCAGTATCGTCACTGTTTTTCTAATCGTCCACGAGCGAAAATCTTCGAGTTCGTTGGAATATTGAAACGAGCAGACTTGACAGGTTAAATGTTCTATAGCATTCCGAAAGTTCATTTCAACGATGACAACAAAGACACTCTATCGTCGATCAAAACAACAAAAAGACCAGCTCCCTTTCACGGCGCCCGGTCAATATATCTTTTTCTCCTTTAATTCCGGGGACCTCCTTCTAGGAAACGATCCAGCCAGCTGAAGCAAATAAAGAGTTCCCTCCGAACGCCGGGCTTTTCAAGAATTCCGATCGATTTTACCGCCCCCGAAGCAAACGCCGCCCCGGCTTCATCATCCTCGTGAGTTTAATTTTTTAAATACAAAACTTCACGCGATACGATGGAACTTAAAGCCTCGTGGAAATTAGTCGTTCTTCCGTAACGTCTGACTAATACAGCTTCGTTCTACTGGGCGAATCCCTTGCAGAAGTTCTGCTCAGCACCGGACTCGATTCATTCTTTATTCCCTCGTGAAATATTCGCTTATTTCGCATGAAAATTAACCCTCCGTGCTTCGCTGTTCCCTTTCGCGAAATAATTAGGGAATAAAATAAATTCGACGTAGATTTATCGATGATCGTAAGGGATAGAATTACGTTGGATGAAATTTGTCAGAAATCTACGTTTTAGAAATTTTATTTACTCGGAAAGAAATTTGTTAGAAATCTACGTTTCAGAAATTTTATTTACGCGGGAAGAAATTTATTAGAAATCTACGTTTTAGAAATTTTATTTACTCGGGAAGAAATTTGTTAGAAATCTACGTTTCTCCAAAGATTTGATCGTGAAAAAAATTCTGGTTCATTCGTTAATTAAGAAATGCACGATTTACGATTATTCAATGGAAAGAAATCTCTCGTCTTCGAAAAAGTTCTATAATTGAAGCGAACGATTGTGAAAAAAATTCTGGTTCATTCGTTAATTGGAAAATACACGATTTACGATTATTCAAAGGAAAGAAATCTCTCGTCTTCGAAAGAGTTCTATAATTATTAAAGCTGGCGTTAATAAGAATCGATTCTCAAAATTTGCGTCGATATTTCGAAAATGAAAGCACACAACAGTTTTGGAACGACACGTTGTTCCATTTGGAATGATTTATTCTTCGGAAAATAAACGCGATATTTCACTGGAGAAGTAATTGGTTCACCGGGTCTGACCAAACCGGTCCGTTACTACTGGATCGACGTGTATCGAGCGTTTCGCAGTTGGAGCGAATAAATCGGTTAGTTTGCTCGGTCTATGGGAAAGTTAAATTTTCAATAACGCCTTTATGGTACGGGAGAATGTGTTCGAGGGAAGTGGAACGTGAGAAGAGCAGGTAAAGAAGGTACTTCTCTTCCGAGGTCTGCCAGTGGACTGCTAATGGACTCGTTTCGTCCTACTTTCCTTCTTATTCTTTATCTATGTTATCTAGACAGTAAAACATTTTGCTACTTTCTCCATATCTTTCCCCTCCGTTTCGTCCCTCGCGCTCGTGATATTTTTTAACTTTCCTCGTATATTCCGTTCCTGATGTCCGAGCTCTTTTCCTTGAGCTTTCCGTTCATATTTGGCGACCGAGACTCTCTAGATTCCCGAGATCCACTGTCCCTTTTCCCAAATTTTTTCCCGTCTTTTTTCCCCCCTTTTCTTTCACCTCGACCGTCCGTTTTTATCGCGTTTCTTCTCCCATTTTTTTTTTTTTTTTTAACAGATTGGCATGTCATCCTAGAAAACAATGTTTGTCCGTAACATTCAACGACCGGTGGCTCCCTTTATTTTTTCATCCCTCGCCGTTCTACCATTTTCTACAAATTCTCCAATGTACTTTTGTCTCTTTTTGTCCCTGATCTCGTTCCTTTTCTTTCCATTCGAAAAACCGGCATTTCGCTCTCGAAAACAGTGTTTGACCGTCGTATTTGACAAGCAGAACTATCGGTCCATTCGTTTCATCATCGTTCTACGTTTTTCTACAAATTTTCCTGCCAATTCTTCGAGTATTTTTATTCTTCAATAACAATATCATATATCGTTACACGACAATAAAAGTATAGATTATGCTCAGACCTAAATTACGCGATTTTTTCTATTAATTTCACAGTAATCGGACGACATTCGGTAATCGGTGAAAAAATCACGAGAGGGTCTATCGACCGTTCAATTCTCGAAGTTCGGTCGGAACTTCGTCGAAATTCCGCGCTAGGTAGATAGATAGATAGGGAGATAAAGAGAGAGAGAGAGAGAGAGAGAGAGAGAGAGACCGACGGAACCTTGAAATATGAAACGCATCTCGATAACTCTGTATCCTCCTCTTTTCCTCCCTGCAGCTCCATTTCCTTGGTTGCCCCATTTCCCTCCTCTCTCTTCCTTTTCAATTTTGTTGGGAAAAAGGCAGGCGTCAAGAAAAAAAAGAAAAAAAAGAAAAAATGGCCGCGAAAGTTCGCCAACTAGCGGAGGGGATGAAATTAGTGGCGAAAAAAGAGAGCCGTGCTTCTCATCGACCCTCGACCTGTACACGCCGTTTAAAATTCGTCGAACAACGGGCCACGAAGCGACGAAGAGAACGCGAGACCGAGCGGAGAGGAGAGGAGAGACGAAAGAGAGAGAAAGCAGGAAGAAAATGGAAGGAACGGGGGATTTTCGCGCGGCAAAAACGACACCTGGTTGTTAGAGGCAGCCGAACTCTCGTCGCAGCGTCGTTTTCGGTGAGAGCAGCGGGATTTTTCCATGGAAAATTCCCCTTGTCGCGCGTTTCTCGCCTTCGGTCGGATTAAAAATCCCGGATAATGGCGGCGGTTTAAAAATCGATGGAAGCGACGAAACACGCCGGTGATGCCGCCTCAAAGCGGGGGGCTGGGATAGTCGAACCGAGGGGGGTCGCGGGGACGCGAAGAAGGGAAAAGGATCGGGCGGAAAGAGCAGGACGGGGATGACGGTCAATAAATTCACGGCGGAAGTTCGAGCCCGCGAACCGGTTGAAAGGCATTAATTGGGTCGTATTCGAATATCGCTGCAATTAAAAAATTTCTCTCTCGTCTGGATCAGCTCGAACGGAGTTTATTATGCCGCGCCGGCTCGAAAACGCGCGGATGGAGAAGCATTCAGCGAAGATTATTTGTTCTAATTGCCGGGAATATCTTCTGTTACGCGATGCCTGGCAAAAGGACCAGACTTTTTCACCTGGAGGACTGTTTGTCCGGCAGATGTACGGGGATAAACGTGAAAGTGACATTGAAGCGAGATTATTCCCTCCTTTTCATCCACGATACGATGCTATGCAAACTCGGCTACGTTTTTATTCCCTTTTATTTTCTCCTCTCTTTTCCGGTTTTTGTTTTTTATTTTTATTTTTGCTTCTCTATTTCGTCGGAGACCAAACGAATCGGTGAACAAGGTAAGGAGGTAAGAAAGGAAATAATAGACTTGGACGATTGGGGTAATCGGGGGCTCGTTATCGGAATCACGTAACCGATCGCCGGCGAAACGAGGACTCGGAAGAAAATTTGCAGGATCGTTGGAAAGTTGGGAAAATTTCCGGCCAGTTCTTCATACCGATCGAGCGAGCGGAACTACGCCACTTGCAGCCGCCGACTAATTACTAGTTTCAAGAGAGCCCTATATATTTCAGAATTTCCCGCCCTCCCTTCATTTAAATTAACCCCGCGCGGTAATTCGATTCGACGGGAATTCGGTTATTTTATCGCGGTTAGGCTTAAAAATACGAGTAATTAAGACGCGGCGGCGGACTCAAAGGAGCATTTATCCAGGGCAACCGGGATTCTCCGCGAGCTCTTACATTCTTCGAGATATATATTAACGGTTTTAAATTCATCCCGGAACGCGTTTTATCTCGGAGTTACCGGGGAGCACGCTGCGAGAAAAAAACACGTAACGCGAAGCGCAGGTTGTTCGCGTTTTTTCGTTAGAAAACCATGGGAAATTACGTGTATAGCGAATTCCGCCTGAAGCGCGGAATTATGAAAATTCTCGACTTCAAAGAACAAGAGAATATCTTTAATTCCGCGATTTCCAAGATTTCCATAATTCACGTACTCCGAAACTCGCGGAACTTCGCTGGCGAGGAAACGTTTAATCGCGAAAATTGGATAATATTCAGCTAAGGAATTCGAATCGAAGAATTCTTAAAATCGGAAAACAAATCTAGAACGAAAAATTCGAATGTGAAAAAAATTCGTAACTCGTGAATCGCGAAGTCAAAAAGTTTCGTGACCTCGAGCATCTCGCGATTCGAGTTTCGACGATTCGAGGTGAATTTCGATTGAAAAACTCGCGGAAGCTTCGCAATCGAGAGGACGCGAGCCGGCGGAAGATCGGAAACTTGGTGAAATTCGGAGAAACGCGAAAGTTTTTGCGCGGGAAAGGATTGCAAGCGACTCGCGGTGCTCGGTTGTCGTTAATCGCGAACTCGGCCAAAGTCATTTATGCTCCGGCGGTGCTCGTGCTAATCGAGCAGACATTAAACACCGAGTAGGATCCTTTTTGCCATAGGGAGGAGTTAATTGCTGTCAGCGGCTGACGCTGCCCGAAGAAACCCGGAGTGGACGTGATTTGCGTTAATCGTTGGAAGCTTTTCGTTGTGTCGGCGATCGAGTGGAAATACGCCGCGTCTTGTTAGCTTTGCCCGGATCGAACTGCAGATGGGTTTCGTTCATTCATCCGCCGACAAGCCGATGTTCACGCGCGCTTTAATGGACCCGTGGAAACCGCGGGGAACAGAAGGAGGAAAAAGGAAAGCTCGCCTGGCTTTAACGAGAGCGAAAAATCGCGACCGACGAGCTTTGTCGCTCGGGCAACTTGATTCGTAATTACGATTCGCCTTCTTCCCGACGAGTCTCCCCGGCTAACGAGGTTTCTTCGACATCGAACACGGCTACTTGCCACTTCTGGAAAGTTATCAGAGACGCGGCATGCAACGGCGATGACAGGCCCAGAGGACACTTTTTCCTCTCGTCCTCGACAAGGAACAGGTGCTATGCTCGTTTCACCGGATAACCCGGCTGAAATGGAAAGGTGAGTTCAAGGTGGACTTTTATTTCATCACGGGGATCGGAGGAATACCCGGGAAAATTCCTATAATTTGAATTTCGAATGGTCTTTTGACAGGACGCAAGAAGATCGATGAGTTTTACGTGTAAAGCTTCGCTACAGTCTTGCCGCGACTTTCGTCCTTTGCGTTCTTCACTTTTCTTCGTTGAGTTAGAAGGAAGATCCTCAGTGATATTAAGATATTAATAATCAATTCCTGAGATTTTTATAACCTTGAAATTTTGATTTTTAATACCATCCGTGAAGACGAAGAAATGAAGCAAGAAAAACTTGAAGAAAGATGGAACACGAAAAGAAATTTGTAAAATTGATTAGACCTACACCGAAAGAAAAATCGCAAAGACAAGTTGTATGCGAAATTTTTAATTAAAAATCTGAAAACCAGCATTTGAATAATACACCTTTCATCGTGGATCACAAATAAGCAACAGGATCGAAAGATTCATGTTCGATCATCAACGACAGCGACCAAATCGATTCAAAGAACCCGACACCGCTACCAGACACAAGAAAAAAAGCAAACACGCGTACAAAAACGAGGAAACAAAGAAAAATCCGTCGATACCCAAAACCTGCGAAATCGTCTACGCAGAACACCCTAATCCCTCGTTGCTTAAACCCAAAAAACACCACGCACCCCTAACGAACGCGCGGTGGCCACTGTCAGCCGAGAAGCGAAAAGAGAAAAATTGAAAAAAGAAGAAACGAAACATCGGGCGAGTAAAATTGCCAGTGGAATTGCAGAGCGTCGGTCGGCCAGCGGAAAAACGGTCCGCGCAGAGGAATCTGTCCGATCAATTTCATCGAGCGATCAAAACGATCAGTGGCCGGGAAACAATTAATCCGCGCTGGCTGGATTGCCGCGCGGCCGCGAAAATCTGCATCCCTTTGTCGATGCCTGGAACGTCGGGATATCTCGTGGACGCGTGGCTGATTCAAGATCAAATTTAATCGACGCCGTACGACGCTGAGCACGGAGCGGACAGCGGCGGGTTTGTTCGCACGGGGGTGGAAAATCGAGAACGGGACCGGGGGTTCTCTTGTCGGCGAATCCGGCCGAATCCGGCCGAATAATCGGCCGGGGAAACCGATTGCGCGTGAAACGCCGCTTCGATATTTTTCTCCGGCAACGAATCAATCGGCCGCCGCGGATTCGCCGTCGTTCTTCTGCGAAACGCGCGCAAACAACGAGCGGAATTTGCGGCTGCGGACGCGCGGAGAGGCCCGCGATCCGCTTGCAAATTCCTCTGTCATCCGTGCAAACGATAACGGCAGCCGAGATAACGACGCATCCACGACTGGCAACCGAATGCTATTGTTGCGTCGCGATTAGAAAATATTTCGGCGGTCCGTTCGCTCGGAGCGTATCGAGAAAGGGCGCGTAATTCGAACAGAGACACCGTGATATCATGGCTGCCGCGATTATTCCGCGGTTCTCGCTTTTCAGTCGGGTTTTTATTGCGTATCTGCCTGTTCGAGCCACGAGTTTGATTGAGGGATTCGAGGAGTTAGCGGAGGAGATTGGTTTTTAATTTTCAAGGCGAGCACGAGGTGTCTTGTCGCGCTGAAAGCCAGATATAAGTTTGATTTATCGATTTCGATTTGTGGATATTTGCAGGTGGAGCTTGAGAATTTTTTAAATCGATCTTGTCGACTTAGGTTTCTATTCAAGTGATTATTAGGAGATTGGTGATATCCTAAATGTTTCATTTGGGGTGGTTGAACATGAGATAACTGTGATTTGTCGATTCCAGATTGTGAATATTTACAGATAAATATCGAGAATTCTTTAAGTCGATTTTGTCGACTTAGGTTTCTATTTAAGTGGTTATCAGAAGATTGGAGATATTCTAATTATATCACTGGGCATAGATAAATGTGAAGCAATCGTGACTTATCGATTCGAAATTGTGTATGTTTGGAAAAAAAATTTATCTTCAAAATTATCATTGAAAATGTTGGAATTGGATAACAAAATAACACAGAGCAGTATGAATTTATGTAATCAACATATGTATTCGTTCCTACAGACTGGTAGTTCTCATCGTTTAATTTTGAAATCGTTGCACGTGCTATTTGCAACATCTTTATCGTCCAGAATATTAACGATTCACAGACTTTTCAGAAAAACTTAATTTCCACGCTCTTCACTGAATTTATAATTGTATTTTAAACTCCTAGACCCGTAACCTGTTGTTCTACTACCAAATTCAAACCCAAAGCACGTTAATCGCGGTTGATGAATCTAAGCTCGTGATATTTATTTTATTAATGTACATAAAGAAGTATATCCGAGTAAAAAATAAGTCAATGATCGAAATTGCGGTGTTTAAAGATTACTTAGCCAAAGTTTGCAAGGCTTTAATAATTTTCCAGACTAAACCGTTGTTTCGCTTTCGGATTTAAACCTAAGATACTCTGGTCCAGAATCCAGCGAAGCTCGAGCTGACGAATTACAATCTCTTCTAACTTAGTACCTCCATTAATACGTGAACTTGCAGATTTCGACGACGTTCTTTAGTCTGAGCTTGCAGGTTTTTAACTCGCCTTTGATCTATCGCTCGCGGATTTAAATTCAGTGTCCGTTAATCTTCCAGCTTGCAGGTTTCTATAGCTCCTTAGTCTAAGCTTGCAAGTTTCTGACCTATCTTCCTTGTCTACATACTCGATTACTCGATAACCTCAGAACCCCGAGTTTCTGCTGTGGTTTTTCACCGTCGATTGTACATCGGTACAAAAAACCGAAGCCTCGAGTATAAAGTAGAAACGTAAACTTGCTAAATTGCCAAAAATCACACTTCTCCTCGATTTCTCAAATAACCTCGAACGAATTCAACGCAAAGAACGAAGCTGAAGCTCGCCCTTCCATATCATTCATAACTGTTGAAATGGAAAAATTGATCCAACAGTCACCCTTGAATTTACCGGACTCCGATGCCTGTGGCATCCGGAACGAGTATCGATTCTTCATCGATTGCCCATTCGAGTCAGTGCTTTTGGTCCTGAGGACCCGATGGAATATGAAAGGAAGAGCCTTTCGTTTTCCAACGCACGCGTCCGAAGATAAAAGTGCAATCAAGAGAACTCGAATTAACATTTTGCAGTATCGCATATTTTCCATCGTGTACACGTAGCTTTACGAAGGCGCAAAGCCCAGATTGGAAAATCAATTCCAATTGGAAAATCTTGGACGTAGTTTAAAGCTATTAACATGACCAGATGTGATCATGCTAATCATGTTAAGGGAAAGGACGGAAAATGTGTGCGTGGTGGGAAATAAATATAAAGAAATTTAGGATCAGAGAAAACTGAGTAGTTATGGATAGTTAGTCGTATAGTCGTTTGTCGAGAAGAATGAGTTGTTAGTTGTAAAAAATTGTAGACAGTGAGTTGCCAAATGTCGAGTTGCAAAAATAGATTCAGATAAATAGAGATAATCTCGTATCTCTAAGTGTCACCCTTGCATTCTTATAATTTATTTAATAAATTACCACCATTCATCTCACTTCTAACCATACCTTTTCAATTTACTTTTCGACGTATGATAACACTGATTAATAAAACAACAAAGCGTATCCGACGATAAAAAGACGTTGAACCTATCAACTAAAATTCGAATAGCCAGAACCTAGCAAAATTACTGGGAATGCAACCCTTGTAGACAGTGAATTGCCAAAAGTCGAATTGCAAAACTAGATTCAGCTCGAGAGATAATTCCTACCTCTAACCGTCACCCTTGCATCTCATTATTTATTTAATAAATTACCACCATCCATCTCACTTTTAACCTTACATTTTTCAATTTACTTTTCGACGTAAGATAACACTGATTAATAAAACAACAAAGCGTATCCGACAATAAAAAGACGTTGAACCTATCAACGAAAATTCGAATAGTCACAATCCAGAACCAAAATTACTCGGAATGCGACCCGTGGAATAAATACCACACTCGATGGTATCGTCCGAATCTAGACCGAAATCTCTGCATCGCCTTCTCGGAAAATTTCCCCGATATCCCCACGGAACTTTTCCAGAGAGTCTCGCGCCGTGGCACGAATTAAGTTGTCTACCCCGGAAGATCTTTTCTCCCTGTTCCGCCGCTTCTCAAAAAGGATTTCCGCGTAGCTACGTTCAACAATTCGAATCCCCTGAAGCCAGGAAGGGTCAAGGGCGAGCGTCTGGCGCGGGTTAAAGGCCCGTGCCAAAGCACGGAACAGGCAACTTGGTCTAAAATGCAGGCTTGCCGCTCGAGGAGGACACGAGGCTGCTCCACGGCGCTAATACCTTTACCTTAAGTATGGGAACAGGGAGACGCGGGAGGCAAGTAAAATGCCTGTCTTCCGGA
This sequence comes from Euglossa dilemma, assembly GCA_002201625.1. Lineage (NCBI taxonomy): Eukaryota > Metazoa > Arthropoda > Insecta > Hymenoptera > Apidae > Euglossa > Euglossa dilemma. The sequence goes on from NIJG01000123.1 coordinate 7,201,539, forward strand.
AGCGTGTACGGGACGCTTTCATGGTAATTAGTGTATTCTCTGAGTGGCCTGAGTCATTAGGTTCTCTGCCGGTGCTGTGTCAAAAGCACTATCTCGCTTCCCTACCGCGCACATGCTTCTTCCGCTCTCTCTCTCGCACCTATCCTGCCTCTTCTGCTCGCCCTTTCCTCTCTCCAGCTCTCGTACGTCTTAGTCCTCGGGTTCCTTTGTTTGTTAATTTATCGCAATTCCGCGATAAACGCCATTGATATCTCGACGCGACACTGGCTGCGTTGGCCTGTCTCTTTTTACCGTTCCGAGATGACGATGTTCCCGAAGCAGAGAAAGGAGAGAGTCTGGCGATGTTGAGGAAAGGCTGATAAGTTACTCGCGCTTTTGTTCTTTCGGGATGGAAAGTCTCCTTGATGTAACCTGCAAATTGCACTCGATTCTCCGTTTCAATCTGCTCTTCCTGCATTCTACACGGTCCTTCGTGTTTTAATAGCGTGGGAATGGAACAGGTACGGCTCTGAGAGAATGCGAGTAGCGTAATACCTGTAACCCGTGTCTAAGTGGAAGGACTATTCGTGTCTGAGAAATTTTGGATGAACATCGACAAAACGAATCGAGTGAGAGATGCTGAAAATTAGAACGAAATAGAACGAATGCGTAAGGACATATATGATGCGAGAGAAGTGAGAGAGAGAGTAGTTACACAAAAAGAGTTGCACGGAGAGAGTTCAGAGAGGGTGGTTTTTAAGCGGAAGTCTGAGACCCGAGTAGAATCGAGCACCCCGTGAGTATCCCGAATAAGAACAAGCATATTTTCTCGAAATAACCTGGTTATCGCTATCAAACAAGCATAATCCCTCTCGAACTTCCGAATCATTATCTACGAGCAATTTAATCGAGATAATCCTCTGCAATAACGTATTCTAGGAATGAAGAATCACCCGAACACGAGATACATCATGGCAAGAGATAAAATTATTATTTTTCAATCGTCACTAATATTTTTCACGACGTGAGAATGGAAAAAGATTCGCGAAGGATAAAAGAAAAAACAAAGATTCGTGGGTAAAGAATAAAAAATGACATCCTTTTCGTCTTTTTTTTAACGAGGTCTGTCTTGTTGTCTCGTCGTCAACGAACATTTCATTCTTTTTCGGGGCCTAACAGGTCACAAAGACACACATCAGGTCCTCAGGATCCTGGATGTCGGTGAAAGTGGAATATGGTAAATTACCAGCGTGTTCCCGCGTTCGTTTTTCACGCGAATCCCGTTTAATTCGTTGAAATACTCGCCGGACCAAAATCGCAAAGCGATAAATATCGGTAACCTACATTATTAACCCGATAATCGATAACCACGTCTCGCGGCGGCCGGGGAAGCCTGCGACCGGTAGGAAAATTTTCGGCAAACAAACAACCGCCGGATCGATTACGCAAAAACGCTGGTCAATGAATTCCGCGCGATACAGCGCGTTTATTCAGGCTATTACAAGCTTGCTCTATCCTGTTAAGTACCGCGGTCTGCTCGTAACAGTGATACCAGCTGTGCAGCGCTAATTAATTGCACACAGGGATAACCGATGCCGCGTTGGCGGCTCGAATTCCGCCGATTCCCTTGCTTTGATTCACCCTGACGAGCCAACGGTGAACGGTGCACGGCATCAAAGACGATTATGGTGTCCAACTATTCGGCCAGGGCCGCGCTCGTCGCGACTTTCCCCCGTGGCATCCCGCGTAAGTTTGTCCACGGCCCTGGTCACGGCTTCCCAACAATTTGCTTTGTACCGCCGCGCGTGCAAACGTTCAACTATTCCAAGACGCGAACAAATATGCGCCCAGGCCGTGTAAATAGCGATTCGCGTGCTTCCTTCCGATCGACTCTTCGGCCACCGTTCGGTAGGATCGAGTGTGGCACGTTGGCAGGGGTTAAACCAAGCGGAGTAGGTCGGATCGGTGTCCGGACATGTGATTTGTCGAGTGTTAACCCTCTAAGCGACGAGCTGCGCTCGAAAAATTCACGCGAAAATTCGAATGAGAATTTTTTTTATCCGAGGTCCGGTTGATTCCGGATTGCGATCAAAACGGCGGAGAGGTTAATGTTTTAACATCGGAAAACGCGAATATGCTCGCGGTTTTGGATAAACTCTGCGGGTGATGCGAGTTCGCGTTAATATAGTAGGATGAATTTGACGTGAAATCGGAACTGTGGGAGTCTGAATTCGATTGTCGAAAAGTTAGGTAGAGAGTACGAGTTGGTCGAGATTTTTAAGCGTTTTAATTGTTTTTAAGCGACGATGAGGAGACTCGAAAGACTATACTCTTAGCGTGAGACGATATTTTGCGGAATTAATTTATTTTGTGCTGTTTTTCGTGATCTTCTGGTAGCTTCGATGAAGTGGAGAAGTTTTAACACTATTTTTTAATCTAAAAAGCCGTTTCCGTATGAACCGAACAATTCTTTATGCAAAAATAAATGTAATACATTCCCAAATAATTTCAGACACTTCGGCAATCATATATCTGACATTAACACCTTGATATACAAAGACATCTAAGAGACGTCATCGATTTCATGTACCACTCTAGGCTTTCACCCGATTAAACGCTGTATAGCGATTCAAATTTCAAAATAAAACGTTCCCTTTGTACACAACTGTTCAGTTGAGCCAAATTAAATAGCATTTTTCGTACGCACCAGGTTCCATTTCATTTCTACGTCAAGGGGATAATACTACAAAAAAAACCAGGCGAATCGTGCAATAAAATGACAACATTCCGGTGTTTCGTGTTCCTCGGGCAAAATTCAAACCGCGTCTTTCTCGCTGACATCCGCACGTCAGAGGGAAATCCACAGCAAAACGCATATCCTAATAAATCAGCGAACACCTCATCATCATCCATCAGTAGTTGGACATCCATCTCTCGCAGGAATTACATCAGCGGCTGGCGGGCCCCTGCTTCGCGGAATAATCGAGCGAATGTACCTCCTTAAATGGGCCCCCCTTCTTCCAGGCTCACTCGTCGGCGTCCGCTTTTTCTTCGCCTCCGGTCTGCTTTTTCCAACGGCTGAGCTCGATTTTTCACCGAACGGGATTCGGACCGACTGGTTCCGCGTGCGTGCTAGACGGGATTATAGAGGGAAATGAGGTCTATCTTCTTGTTCACCCGCGGGAACCAGTTTCTGGTTTCCATCGGGCCACTCGGTATACTCTAAGAGGCACCGGTATCGAGCGTGTTTATTATAATTTGCCCGGTGACGTTAATGGGAAACGAAGGCGGNTCGGCAGGCCCCTGCTTCGCGGAATAATCGAGCGAATGTACCTCCTTAAATGGGCCCCCCTTCTTCCAGGCTCACTCGTCGGCGTCCGCTTTTTCTTCGCCTCCGGTCTGCTTTTTCCAACGGCTGAGCTCGATTTTTCACCGAACGGGATTCGGACCGACTGGTTCCGCGTGCGTGCTAGACGGGATTATAGAGGGAAATGAGGTCTATCTTCTTGTTCACCCGCGGGAACCAGTTTCTGGTTTCCATCGGGCCACTCGGTATACTCTAAGAGGCACCGGTATCGAGCGTGTTTATTATAATTTGCCCGGTGACGTTAATGGGAAACGAAGGCGGACGGATGAAGCCGGTGGAAAAAGCGAGATTTGAATGAAGACTTTGTAAAAGGAACCGACTCTCTGTCTGTCAACGAAACAGGTAAGTGAGATAAATCACGCAAATTTCAAGGATTTCAAGAAGCCGTCCTTCCTCTCTCCATCCGCGGAGGCTGAACACTCCTTCCTGAAAGGAAATCTTCGCTCGAGTTAACTAAGTACTTCAATTCGCCGTTCGTTCGCTTCCTCGTTATTCAAATTTCTGACCCTGAAGACGTTCCCGACGACGTATCCCGCGGATCGAGACTGGTAAAAGAAACGGGAGTATCTCGGGAGCAGCTGAAAGCGTGGATCGAGATCGCTTAGAAATTCGCTTCTTCCGGCAAGATCCAGTCGAAACGTATCTGTTTAATAATCAATTATCTAGACCGAGATAGAACCGTAATTTGGTTATTAACACGTATAGTATTATTTCGTTATTATTACTGCATTAAAGATATCATTAATGAAATATCATGTTATATTATTAGATTACCTATAATGTACCGGTAATAATAGAGTAATTATATACAGGTGCACAACATATTACTCGAATTAGTTGATAGCATTAAATTCTCTATTAAACGTAACATTCGATGCCAACGAATCACGTTTCACTCTATCGCGAGTGTCAGTTTTTCCCGAAACTCGGAGATAATTAAATTAATTCACTTCCGCGCATTATCACTTCGATTGTTATTATTCCTACTTACTATCACCGTTCGATACCGTTTCTATCTCTACAGGTAATAACATCGGAAATATACGAGCAGATAGTTCGCTAACCACCGACATTACATCGTAATATCGACTGTATTAAATATCCGCTAAACTTGCCAGTCCCATTATCAATCTTCTGCGAAAATCCTCGCGCCTATTCTCACAGGCAGACGAAGCCGCGTGTTCCGCCGGAAGATTCGATAACGAACACTATTATTTACACGTGCCTATTACAGCCGAACATAACGCTAATTGCAGCGGCTAACGATAACAATTATTCTTCGTACACGGAGCTCGTTAGTCCGACACCGGTTGAAACGCGAAATTTCCATCGTACCAAGTCGAGCCAAGCCGGATGGATCATCCTCGCGTTTCTTTCCTCCGATCGCAGACAAAATTCGAAGAACCTCGAGACTCTAACGTATCGAAAGTAACAGGCTGGTGCAAAACGAAGGGACGACACTGGGTTGATAGATCGTTTCGGTTGCATCTCGCGTGGATGATCGAGCAAGGAAGCCTTGGCGAGTGATTGATAGGTGGCGATCAGAGCATCCTGGGGTAAGCCGACGTTCCATGGCGAATGTTTCGCATCGAATCGTGATTAGAAGGCCGGCCAGGCTAATTGTAATAGTTCAGATAGGCTGGAACGCGGATAGTTGGAAGCCTCGGACGATGTTAAACCATCTTTAAGAACCCCGGTCACGAAAGTCCTAGGAAATATCGAGTTCCTGCCTTTATTCGCGCTAATAGGCTTTCCAGTTTAAGACACTTTAATTTCTAATTCTATCCAGTCTGTACTTTATATCACGTACTTTCCCGCGCATGCTGGGCCATGGTCGTGCCATAATTTCCCAGGGAAATCCACGTGTTTTTTTTTCGCTGTAATTACTCGCAATTGCCAGCGCACTGATAGCGTTGCGGGATCGCACGGACGTTGCGATAAATTTTCACACTCGCAAGAGGTGCACGATTGCTTCGTGCACTCCTACGTTTCCTCGCAGATCGCGTCCTAATTAGGCGAGCCTGTAATCGAAGGCTGCAACGATCCTGGATGGTGGTCTCTTGGTGGTCGCGAGAAACCTCATCGCGGAGAGTCGTGATTACAAACGAATCATTTCGCTGTGATTAAACTTTCCTGTAATTATCTCCGTTTGTTTACCTTCGATAAACGCGTGGACGGATTTCAGAAGATTGACGGTGTCTATTACGAAAGTGGTTTGTCGAGGGGAAACAGCGGGGTTTGCGCATACTTCGAAATTATTGTCAGATTGAATATCGGATGTTATGCACTCTCGTAATCGGTGACCAGTTTTCCTGGTGTACGCATTCTTTGCGATCCTCGCGAGCCTAAGTTGCGAAACATTCCCGACAGTGTGCTGCATAATTAGGAGGTCAACCTGTGGCGAGGCACCAGCCGTTATAGTAGATTTATTTTTCGAAGGATAATTAAACCCGTAAATTCTCGACGAAATTATTACATCGCGTGTAAACTTCCTTTCTCTATAACAAAAGGATAAATATGCAAATATTCATCCACCCAACTCGTAGTCCAGTGATCCTAATAATCTGCGAATTTAATCGTCCAAACTCTTCGAGGCACAGGATTTCAGAAAATAAAATAATTCAATTCAATTTGTTGTTATAGGCTAGGACTCAAATAATCCCGCAGTTATTGCGATATTTCGAGGTGCATTTAACCCCTTCACATACGAATTAAATACACTTGATGCGATTGAAAAATATTATTTTATTTCACTAATTTAAGCTAGAGAATGGAAGGTGGAAAAATAATACATTTTTAAAAAATATTGGATTTTTATCGATAAGATTAATTCATAAAACTTCAAAGAAGGTCCTTGAAATAAATGACGAGTCTAACTCGTCATGATATGTTAAGGGGTTAAAAATGTTCACCATGGATTACGAGGCATCAAAAATACGAGACATTTTTAATCCCACCGTGTCCCAAAGAGTTAACTCGTAACCCTGAACTGATACTTCGAAGTTACGTCGGCTATTTCGAAAACTTTCACCCTCTCTCGTGAATTATAAAGTTAAGAAATCTCAGAACAGATAGAAATAACTCGTCAGAGCCACGGAATCGATTTCTGAACTCGCAAACGAACGTTCCTCTACATCACAACCACTGGAATGATCGCGAGGGTTGACAGAAGAATCTCCAGATGCAAATCTCGAGCCAGGAGGCCCGTTTGTCCCGGGTCTGGTCGGGCCAGCATCGATCAGCTTCAGGCTGGCCGGCAAAACAATCGTGTACATTGTATCCGCGTCGAAGGCAGCAATTATCGCGAGGAAACACGCCTCGTTGGAGTCGCTGTTCTCGCGCATCGCCAGCTATGCACTCGGCATGCAGAGTCGCATTCTAGACGACAAGCCATGTTTCATGGCACTTAATCGCTCGCTGACCAGGTCGAGATCCCGCGCGATCTTCGCGTGGCACCGTGCATACCGGCTAATGGACGTTCCCAGGGAAAAAGCCGAGCTTCCGACAGCTTCGACGAGCATTTACCCGATCGCTCGCGCGAGTTTACTCGACGCCGTGGATCGCGCGACGAAGAAAAGAGACTGGAACGGAGTTATCTCGAAGCGAGAGAGGGGGTCGAACGGCGATAAGGATGGCGTTGATGGGAAGTTGAATTATTTAGAAACGACAGGGCTAAAATGCCGGCCAGGAGATGGCGGATAAGTTTATAGGAAAGTGAATTATTTAGCAAGGAAAGGGTTAAAACGACGACGAGAAAGGGTAATGGAGTTGTTGGGAAATGGAGTTATTCGAGGACGAAGTGGGAGTATTCGAAGGGATATTTATGGACACAATTTGGCGTCGATTAGCAGCGACGATACACGCTTATTCCGCAGGGGACCGACGGTGAAAGGCGCGACGCGCTTTTCAAGTTTCCGATTAAATTTGATTTAACTACGGCATTTAAATTTCTATCCGCGACGGATTAAATTTAGACCCTTTCACGCGGCGGGCTACGTAAATAATTGACGTATCCCGTGTTTTACGATGGCGGCGTGTTATTCTATACCCATTCGGGGGATCGGCCGGTGGAAAATTTGTTCCGCGAAATGTAGCGTGTATCGTGCGTGGTGCTATAGAAAAAATTCGATTGCTCCGTGAAAATGAACTTCGATTATAGTTCGTTTACGAGGAAGAATGAAACGATGGAAAAGAGTGGAGAGAAAAAAAAAAAAAAAAAGGACGAAGCAACGGTTGTACAGGAGGAATTAATCAATCTTTTTCCAACGAATTTTCAATTTTGTTTCTCCCCTTTTTTTTATCCGTTACCCTCTCCTTTCGGCTAACATTCGCGGCGCTGCCAATCGAAACGCTATAACGTAAACCGACGCGCTATTTGATCGTTAAATCCAATTAATAGAATTTATGAAAGGAGACGGCAAATCCTGGCGATTTATTATTCGTCGACGTCCACAGCATCCTAACAATTTGCAAAAAGCGAAGCGTGTTATTGTTGATTTAGTAGTTGCGTTTAAAATCCTTTTAATTAAAGTGAGCCACGCATAAAAGTTCAGGATCGCCCCCCTCGCCCCCTCCGGGCAACCCCCGGTGCGCGAGCAACTCGCAAACACACGGATTTAATTTACAGGATGCGCGAATTCGAGTAACTGCTGCCAAACTTTGGATTCATAGCGCGGTATTACTAGCAACAATATAGTTTTAATTAATTACATGTAACGCTCGGATCGCGTGTACTTTTCGGGATAACGCATTGCCGGAGAAATTAATTACTATCAAGAGATACTTCCGCATCGAATGTGTGTTTTTCTCCAATGGTACGACAGCTCGCGAATTAATCTCGACGGGAGGATGCAAAATTTCGAGTGTCCGCTAGCAGAATTTACCGCTTAAAACGAAGAATTCGAACGAATCGGGATAATAAAATTTTTTCCCTCAGTAGACTGCCATGAATTTCGAGTGTTTTTAATTTGGAAATTTTTCAAGAACGAGAATTAAAAATAAATTCGAGATCTTCCATTTTATCCTGTATATAAAGAAATCGGGTACAGATTTTCAGAAGTCTCGATTCGAATTTCTGATTTAATACAGAAACATATTGATTTCAATTAAATTTCATTTATTTCAGAGATATTGATTTAATGTTCAATTTTGAATATATTTCCAATGATTTGGTTTTTGGAAGAAAAATTAAAAGTATTATACAGGTCGATATGTGTAATTCATCTTCTTTTTACAGGCATGTTCTCGAATGAGTGAACTCGACATGCTAATTCAAACTGTCGATTCGTTTGGTAAACATCGTTGCAAATGAATTCCAATTTTGCCATTTCACACGCTTTTGTACACCTCCGGCGAGCAGAGCGTTTCATGCTCGAGTGATAGCAGCACTTTTGCCTGGAGGTTACATTTTCGATCTTCAGCACAAACGGCAGAGCAAACAGGAAACAACGAGACAAGGAGTAGAACAACAGAGCGGCTAAACCAATCCAGCCAACTATCGCGTTCACTGACACACATCAGTCCGCGTCTTACACTCAGACCATTCTGCTACTATCTTCTCGAGCTTTGAGGCTTAGCCCGAGCGTGAGCACTGAGCTGAACTCTTGCGTTTACTGTTCTAACTTTACGCGTTCGGTGGTTATGCCGAGTAGATAACAGGAAACAGAACTTTCACCGGAAAGCGGTTATTCTTCCAGCTACCGTTCGACTGGGCTACGATCAATCGAATAAATACCGAAATCTACCGAATTTCTTACTAGGTCTGTGTTAGCTCGTATTCCTTTTAAGGATTAAAACAATGGATCTTTAAAGATTTTTCATTAGAGCGGATATCTCGATGAATTATTAAAATTATCAACGAGGAGATTAAAAGTCAAAGAAAACTATATTTTCAATTTTTAGAGTACAAATTTTAAGAATTTTAGAGCATAAATAACAAATATACCGAGGTTGATTTCTACACTGTTTCTTTATTGCTATTTGGTTAGAAGTTATTACGAAATGAAGACTAAAGAAGATACGAAGTGACAAGTGAAGAGACGTTTATTTTTGGTATTACTACAGCACTGATAATAAATTGAAAAATTAAGATTCTGTATTTATTAT
>NIJG01000123.1:7211873-7281573 GCA_002201625.1 Euglossa dilemma
GTAAAGAAAACCACATATTTTCTTCAAAAATTAAACGATGGATTCAATTTGAAAACAATCGCAATATTAACAGACTTAATATAAGTTAATTAAATCTGTTAATATCGTATAATTGAAGCAACCCATCCGTCAAATTAACGTGTCCCGTAAATCTAGTGTTAAAGAAGGCTTTCTCCGTGTCCTTAAAATCCGGGAATATCGAGTAATCGAGGAAAATCGATTAAACAACGAACCGCAAGAGCGTCTGGCCGTTCGTTCTTCGCCGTGAGAGCTATAACCTGACTGCTTCCTCGAAGACGAATGCCACAAAGGGGACAAGAATGTCTCGGTTCGAATTCCGTGGCGTGGAATCGAGGATTCGGCGAATTCGCCGGTTCCCGGACCGGAAGCGAAGTTAACGTGGCCGATTGCCCGGCCGGTTAGTTAACGGATCGTCGCTGCGAGGCGTCGATCTGTCAAAGGGCTGCGAAAGTTCGAAAGGTCGTCGGGCCTGTTCGTTCCACGGATGTTTTGGATGTTGACGTTCGTCGGTCGGGTCGTGAGGCACGCGAGCGATGAAAGGAGACGATTATTTGCTTAGGGACACCAGCTTAGAACCCGTACAACTCCTTCGCTCTCGCGTTTCACCGGTTTCACTCGGATAAAATCAACCACGTATCGAGTCGTTCGGTTTATCAGTTTTCGCTGATAAATTCAATTGTTCGTCCATTCCGCCGGATTTCCCTGCATTTCGTGCGGCGTAAATCTGTTGCGAGCTTCGCAGCCTGTCTTGGATTTCCGATGCGAAATTAGGCGAATCGAGCATGCGCTCTGACTCCTACCTGTTCTAATATTTGCATAACGAATTAACCAGACCGTTACGTTTCGAATTATTGAATTTTACGGAAATTTTTTAATTCAATTTTTACTACTCGAAGCTTCGAATTTGCAAACCTGAAATTTACTCGTTTAATTTTTATCGTATAATAAATTCGTTTGTATTCTATGTAATAGAATAATTCTAATCTTATTCTAATGTAATTATAATGTAACTTAAAGTCATTATCCATGTTAAATATATCTTTAGGGATATTTTAGTTTGCTAATAAACATTCGTTGGTTATTCTTTTAATTAGCGACGTATACGCAAATACTTCTTCGCTCAAAACTTTTGTATAATATTTCTAATCTACGTTTGGATCGTGACTGATGAAAATATAACACAGTGAAAATTCCACCAAGTTTTACCAAGCTTCGAAATAATTCTTTCCCACGTCCGAACTGAAACGAATTATCCTGAAAGGTATCAAAGGGTAGAAATTACCCGAGAGCACACGCATAATGCAGAAGCAGAGCGAGCTATCTATCACTAGCAGGAGGATAATAAAACTGAAGTTGATCGGTAAAAAAGTAGCCGGATCGGTTGTTGGAAGGCGGAAAACAAAGGAAAGAAGGTAGGCTAGAATTCTCTGGCAGGACGCGATACCGGAGGAACCTGAAAGTGCGTTGGATCCTCTCACGGCGAATTACAAGGAGCTGAAGGGCGTAAAGAGCGAGCAGAAGGGGCGGTCGAGAGTGGATGTAAGCTGGAAATCATCTTTCCCCGGGAAGATAAAGCGGGGTGAAAAAAAGGGAAAAGGAGGAAAGAGGCGAAAAAAAGGCGAAACGAGGCGACGTCGATTGGATTCCACGGCGAAGGAGGCAGACGCGGACTATCAATAATAATGTAACAAGCTCGAAGGCGTTATTGATTTCGACGTTATTCGCCTCGCGCTTCATCCGTCGACACCTCTTTTTTTCCTCTGCTTTATTACGATAAAAGCTTTGTTAAATTTTACCGCCTCGACGGTCCTCGTTGATTTCGTTTCTTCCAGCGGAAAAAAACGAGAGAAAGAGGGAGAGAGAGAGAGAGAGAGAGAAAATAGAAAAATATGTGCCATCAACATGAAACTCGTATCGGTATCACCGTTGTCTCTGAACCGATTCCATCCGGCCTTTTACCGTAATAGATTAAGCGTGAGAGGTGTTTATTCGACGTTTTCCCTGCGGATTTATCGGTCTCGCTCTTTATTAGACACTTTGTCTTCGAGTTTGTTTAGCCAACCGTGATTGTTGCTTGTTACCAGATTTGTGCGTTAGGTTTAGCGCCATGCACGCGTAACTTGTTCCCCTGTGCAATATTCCTCATGAAATCCTTCGATTCACGTCGGTTTTTAATAGCAGACCTGCCCTTGTCGATTGCAGAACTGTTTTCGAACCTTGATATCCTAATTTCGAATTTTTATTAAAATTTTTAATGAACAGATTAGTTTTTATTGTCATCATCTATTGGTCAGAATAAATTGGAAAAGATATGAAGGAAAGTTTCTACTTACAAATAGGATTTCGAAAATTTTTAAGCTAGTACCAATCTCGACATCGACTACTTTCATTTCCTATACCTCAAATAAAGAGCAAATATGAATAAAGGTAAACCTGAAACTTGATTAAATGACTTTGGATGACCTTCGAAGATCAAAGTATTAAAATCAATGAGATTCACTGTCTGCTTATATAAAGAAAATATATATAATTCTATTAAAAAAATCGAAAGTCAGCTAGAAATCTCGAAAGCATATCGATTTATGAGATATATTAAGTTATAAGATGTTCTTCTTAAAATAGGGTAACTTTCATTAGAAATATTTTTCGAAACGAACTATAATTCAGGAAATAATTGGATTCGAAGCTTTAAATAAGACACTCTGTACGATAACAGATCTATGATACTTATTTTACTACTTGAAAGTATAAATGTGTTCATGTTACGTTAGAATACATATTACATCGTTATCAACCGTACTTCTATTATTTTATCCGCGTTATTTCGTCGAGACGGGAGAGGGAAAATTTGGAAAGATAGTGGAGCGAAGCGGATAGTAAAGGCGCGCGTAATTTAACTCGCGAAAATTCATTTAGACGATCTTCCAGCCTTCCGTTATGCGGGGGTCTTAATACTTGCAGGAGGAAATTATTGAATAACTTTCCAATAAGATGTATAGCGAACGCGAGACGTTTTATGAGTCGAACAGCGACGAAAGCCGCGGAGGCTATTAAAGGAATGAACGAAGTTATGATAATGTGTTAAACTTCGGTGAATGTCAGTGTCGGTTTAAGAAGTTCACGGAAGGCAGTGCTAACTTCCCGGATGAAGATCAAAGTCGGAAGAGCGTTAAATTCGACGTGGAGTCATAGAAAATTGATATTAAATTACACGTAAGACCGGGTAAACATAAAACGGCGACAAAGCTGTTGGAAAGAACGTTAAAATCACCCGATCTTAAGTGTTTTAACGCTGAACTTTCCAATGAAATTGACGGACGAATGATGGGAAAAGGAAAGAAGAAGAATTTTAACAGAATTCAACTGGTGGTTTTTAAATTTTTAATTACACGAATGATGGGAAAAAGAGACAAGAAGAATCTTAACAGTAAATAAACCAATATTAGCGCTGACATGATCTTTCTTTTTTCATTGAGCTGAGAGATTCTATGACGAATAATTCTTCACCTGATTACAATCTTTGGAGAATTTTGACTCATTTTTAACTCATTCGAATTTTCTCACTTATAATAATCATAATTTACAAAAAAAGAACAAACATATAGATATGTGCTTTTATCCTTCAACACGTTAATACAATTATACTCAATTTTTCGATATTTCCTCGTACTTCCTTTTCACTACTAAAATTTACTACCAAAAGACAAATCACTCGACCAAGTAACAAAAGTTACGATACCTAAAGCGAAATTTTAAATCGCAAGTTGAAAAAGATTGAAAGTTGAAATTCTACGATTGGGAAAATCGTTTTTCCATTTCGTCCCAATTTTCTGCTCTCATCGTGTGTCGAGAATAAAAATAAAGACGAAGCGGAAAATTAAAGAGAAATTCACGCTGGAGGTAAAATAAAACAAGAAAAAAAAGCTATGGTGCACGAAGCGATCGCATTAGCATTAGCAAACGCAGGCGAACGCGGCGTTCGTTTTCAATACTCTCTGCAGCTATCATTTCCCTATTCTTTCGGGGACAGATTTACGCGAAGGCAATAAAGCGGCGGGCACGTAACGAGCGCGTCGAAAGCTGGAAATAATAGGTGTTCCGATAATCGAGATTCCGTGGCGTGCTTTCTCACTTATTGTGCTCCTTTAATTTACCGCGAATAATACGCGAACACGTGAGGAAATAATTAAACCCGGCAAGCGCGGGATCTTTAAATTGGTTTCATTATGCTCTCCTCTAGGAAGACGCGAGAGGGCGAGAGAGGGAAAACGGTGAAAGGTACCGTACAATGGTAACACCGAGTGTTATTTGCGTTGCAAACGTCGATACCTTGGCAGAAACGGTATCGAAATGAATAATGCCCGTGACACGAGCCGAAACGCGTGGAAAATTAACCAACGAGAACAGAGTTTGAGAGAATACCAGGGAAAAACGCGCGAAACGGAAAAGATGTAACCATTTTTACGAGACCAAACGGCAAAATCTGTCCTTCATCCGCGTAATTTTATCTGGCAATTTTCCCGGCCAGTTGGGAAAGCGAACGGGGCCGGGGCAAATGAATTTTTCGAAAGGGACAATTTACATCCCTAATTACGAATTATGAATTACACGCTTGGCAATCTCGTATCGCGATCCGGGTATTTATCGCGCGCGATAAATATAAAACTCGATAAAAGTTGTACACCCGTGAAGCGAATAGAAATGGAACTGCATAAAAATCTGAATGAAAATCGGAAGAATGATAGGCTTCGTCGTTATCATCGATCACCGAAATTCAATTACCACTTTCGACGAATTCAAAGTTCGCCGAGAATTAGTCCGCCGTTGTAGTGGATCGGAATTAAAACGAAACGAAAGAATTAATAATACTCGGAAGAACGATGGGCTCATCGTTACCATCGATCACTTCGAAATGATGAATAACGAGCCTCGACATCTTTATACCAACAAAATTTTGTAAAATAGCAAACACGATATAATAGAACAATCTTTATCATCTGTCATTTACGATGCGTTACTGCGATTTGATAATAAAAATTAAATTAGGTTCGATATATGTAAAATTCCACGTGTTTCACCGAGTAAAAATTAAATTAAATAAAAAAACCGTAGAAAAAAATCGGAAGAAAGGCGAGTCAATAGCAAGAAAGATATAATAGATAATTCGTTAATAAAAATTAAATTAGGTCAGATGCAAAATTCGACATGTTTCGCAGAATAAATATTAAATTAAATAGAAAACCGTAGAAAAATCGGAAGAAACGCGAGTCCATAGTTATTTCCCGATCACGCAGACGGGAAGTTCCCTCGTGAGAAATCGAAGAGGGTACAAGCAAATTACGAAGACGGCTGAAAATCCGCGCGCGTATGACGGAAGCCGGTGCGAGCGTAATTTTTCTTCGCGGCGCGGTGTTACGCCACGTCCGCTCGTAAATCTCGCGCAAACCACTCTAATCCGAACGCTTATCTACCCGCGAGCTGCATAATCGCTAAAACATACTTCGCGTTTAAACGCGTTGATTACAAAGGGTCTAGAAATTATCTTAACCCCTAGACTGCTTATCCCTCGGTAGCCGCGACAGCAATTAAAGACTTTCCTTTTCCTTCTTCCACGCGTTTTCTTTTCTCACCCTTCCTTTCTCTCTCTCTGTATCGCCAACATTCCCCGGTCGAGGAAGAAAAATGGCGAACAAGCAGGAAACGCGAGCTGGACGCCCCCTCGACTTCCCTCGGGGCCCTTATGAAAACCCTTCAGGCCGAGATTGCACGTTCCCCTTATCGCTGCATTATGCACGCGCGCACGGTGTATATTAACAACACTTATCACGTCATACTACTTACCAGGCCCGATGAAATATTGAACAACCCGTTTAATATCTTACTCGCCGCTGTTCCACAGAGTCACAGCGTACACGTCCGGCTAAAAGTTTCGCATTCCGGGGTGGGAAAACTTGCGGGAGAATTCTCGGGGGTGGAACTTGAAATTTCAAATCTTAACTGCGGATATCTTCGACGGAGAAATTCGATGAGGCTGCCATTTGTGTCTCGTGTACGGACGATACTTATTTTATGGGGAAAGGGGGTGGGTTTCGTGAGCATACGTATGTGGAATATAGGGGTGGTTTTCTTAGGATTATTCGTGACAGAGAAAATTTAGGTATGTTTAGGAAAGTTAAGAATTAAAACGGAAGGGAATAGATTTGTAAGGGTATGTTGGATGCGAGAAAAATTCGTGGAAGGGGTAGTAGTTGCTAATTGTCGTCGAGAGAGAGGGGTAGTTTTCAGGGAGAGCCTTGAGAGTATTTATCGCGAGCGATTGAGATCAAATGATGTTATCGTTATCAAAGAAGCGAGTATTCCTTCTCAAACTTCTAAACTACTATTCTACAAGTGATCTAGGTCAATGATAATCTCTATACTCCTTACAGTAGTCAAGCATAATATTTCCGCGACTCATAAGATACCAATAACGAAGAAATTGCGGCGACCATCGTTCTGACCTTCGTTACAAGATGGATTCCGATTCCGAGAAGGTTCGAGGACTTTTTTTCTCAGTAAATCCTCCCATTTCTATATATTAGGTTGGAGTAAAAGAAATCCATTATTTTTATAATTTTAAATGGATTTTTTATTCCATAACAATAAATCATATTAGGTTGGAAAGAAAGAAATCAATTATATTTAATAATAGCCTAGATCTTCGAATAACATTCGATTACCGATGAGTCCTTAACAGGTTCAGGACCAAACGTATCCTTTCTTTTCCTTTCATCCCTTCTAGCAGCAATTTGATGATAACGATAGTGTTGAGGACTCACACAAAATAAAATAATCTCCCATTGACTCGGAATACTCAGTTTTTCGAAACAAACAAAAAGTGAGACGAAACAATTATCATCGCGTGTTACGGCTCCTAGTAACACCACCGACCACGTTACTTCCGAATCGATAGCGTAACGAAAATAACTCCAACCGGAATACCTTCAGCTAAGATATTATACATAGTCGAGGCCAACGAACTGAGCCACCAGCGACAAAACGAAGCTCGATTTTACTGCAGAAAAATATCCTTCTATCGCTTTCATAAAAATATTCTAAAATAGTTAATCGACAACCTGTAAGTCAGTCGATAAATCATCGACGAAGAGTCACATGGAGATCCGGATTTCACAAGTTAACACGTTGGCTGCCGTGGGGGCCACCGGTGACCGGCGCGTCCAGATTGACGGAAATATATATAATTTAAACAAATAACAATACTTATAATTTAATTGCATTCCAGCGCCACGGAGTCACTGGTGTCGCCTGCCACGAAGACTGCTTCAATCATGATTTTATAACTCATTTATCTGCTGCAAATAATATTTCCGCATAATATGCATCGCATAATGAAAAGTTGGCGCCTTGGGTAAACCATCGAAATTGCGTCTGGCAGTCAACGTGTTAACCGATCTTTTCATTCTCTTACAATAGATAAATTAGTCTTAGAGTGGATATTTTCTGAAAGATCGGTTCGCGGAAACTTTTGGACCACGGTGTACATCCGTACGTGCATACCCGGGAATGTGGTCGCGTTGACAGGACTCGCGCGCGAATTTCACGATAATAATTTAATATTCCTACCGGCCACGGCGATATAAATCAATGGTACGAGCGATTGGATTCGCCAGTTGCCAGGATTCGCTCTCGCAATGCGAATTATCGTGCAACAGAGCATAGCTCCCTTGGGTTACCGCGGGGGTGAGCAGCTTGCAGGAATGCATTCAAAGAAGCGGAGGAACTCGTTTAACCGAAAGGTTCAGTCGATCGCGATCGCGATAATGAAGTTGCCCGTGCGATTGCAGACGCGATTACTTTTCGACCCTCGACGAGAATTCCGCCGGGGTAATTTGCATTTTTCTACGCCTCTCTTCTCGTCCTATTCTAGATCCGATTTTCAGTTTTGGAGGAAGACGCAGGTCGCGAGAATAGCGCGAGATTTACGCGAGGATTTTGGATTTTTTGAAGAAAGGAGAATTTTGTAAATTTGAAATTTTGGCGAACACAAAGGGAAGTGAGAAATAAAGGGAACGAGGAAGATCGGGATCGAAAGCGAGGGTTTGTTGATGTTAAATAAGAATATATTTTGCGCTAGTGTCACTCGTTTGTTGAAGAGAATTATTTTGAGAAAAGAAAAGATAGGAATCTTTTTTTAAATCTGTTAGCTCTGTGCGTATAAAAAGAAAGAAGTTCAATTTATTCGGAATTGCAGAAAATTATTAATCCTTTTAATTTTCAACCTCTTCTTTGGCTATATAGAAATAGTTTTCGAATTTTTGAAAAAGTTTCAGGCTCTCGATTATCGATATCAGCGAAAATCAAACTCGATCGAAAGCTCGAAGAAGAAGAATGGAATAAAACTTGCGTGAAACTTGCATGAAACTGTCCAACACTGCCGGTAAAATTCCGTCGATTTTTATCCATTTTCGAGTGGCTGCTGGGTCCATAATTCCCGTCGATCGTGTCAAGACAAGCTGCTCTCTGTCCGCTTTTAATTATCTAACCGTGCCCATTTTCGATGTATAAATTTCAATAGATAAAAAGCGTATCGCGTTAATAGCCTCCGTGGAATCCTCACTCCCTGGAATTTCAACTAAACCGTCAGGACAGAATTCTCGATAACGTCGACAAAACAGGAGTCAATCGATAACCGATCGAAAATGATAATCACCGACGATGCAATCTCACGAGGTAATTAGGCCAATGGCATACATGAATTTTTGTATTAGTTCAGCCGGTCGCAATCGTACCCATTGTACGCAACAGAAGCGAAATTAACAGTCCGTGAAAAATCCAGCCATTTATCCAACACGCGTATCGTATTTCACCTGCGTTATTTTATACTACTCTACCGAATAATATATCGGATGGACCCGATTCTACCTAAAAAAAGAAGGTAAAATTGATTTGACTCCAAGTGAATTTTCCAGGTCACCTTAACTCTTTGGGGCACAGTATTTCAAAGAATAAAACGAACACACGTTGCACGGAAATATCGTCGCATTTTAAATGAAACAAAATTGGTATATTTTTATTAAGGAAGGTATGGCGTCTAAAAATGTCCTATGTCCATGAGTTACAATGTATCAAGAAGGTGGAACATTTTTAATTCCCCAAGGAATTAAATAAAAAATTAAGCAGGAAAAAATACAACGCGAAAAACTTTCCTATCAAAGACACGAATCTCAAGCCTCTAGCGATCGTGTCATCAATGACAAAAACAAAAGATTTATTTAGTAGACACAGGAAAATAATTGCAACTAAAAAATTTCCACGCGATCACAATATCGTAGGATATTTTAACATATATTTGAATTGGAATTCAGAGGCAATTGGATTAACCAGTTAAGTGTGTTTGACGACTATATCCGTCATGCGTAAAATTGTGTTACAATTTGATATTTAAATTATAATTTTGGCGAAAATTAAATTACATTCGTAAAGTTTAAAATGTTTAGAAGTCAACACGAAATAAAAAAACAAATGAAAATTATAACCCAATATTTCAACAGCGCCATTTACTCTGTGTTTGACGACTATATCCGTCATGCGTAAAATTTTGTTACAATTTCATATTTAAATGGTAATTTTGGCGAAAACTAAATTATATTCGTAAAGATTAAAATGTTTAGAGATCAACAGGAAATAAAATAACAAATGAAAATTATAACCCAATATTTCAACAGCGGCATTTACTCTGTGTTTGACGACTACATTCGTCATGGAGGTATGTTAAAATTTTGTGTCATGACGATTATATCCATCATGCGTAAAATTTGTTACAATTTCATATTTAAATTGTAATTTTGGCGAAAACTAAATTATATTCGTAAAGTTTAAAATCAACAGGAAATATAAAAAACAAATGAAAATTATAACCCAATATTTCAACAGCGGCATTTACTCTGTGCTTGACGACTATATCCGTCATCGTCTGATTATCGCGACACACACTGAGGGATGCTTTGTAAACAGGTCGCAGCACTTAACTGGTTAATAAATTGAACTAAATATTCGAGTAATTCGAATAAACAATACATATAACAAATAATTATATAATATACTAATAATATTACAAACTTAATAATTAATTACTATTATCTAAAANTCCACCCCGTGCCTTCCATCACGATCAACCCCTCTCTCTCTTACCTTTCGTTCGATCGGCCGAGGGGATGAAGCGTTTCGATTGTCGGAAGAAAAGCAACGCCCCGGTCGAAGTTCGAAGAGTGCTGGCAGTGACGTTTCGAGCTTCTTTCTCCGAGTTCGCTGGTAATTTTATACCGAGGGATTTTGTAATCGGCAAGGGTGAAAGTTCGGAGTTTGATACTACGGATCGCCTTTGTCCGCAGGCCGCGAGGGTGGTTTCGAGAGTTCGCGCGACGCCGGGGAAATCGGCGCAGAATTACGGGTAATTAGGCGTCGGAAATTTGGAAATTGGCGAAAGTTTGGCAGCCAGTGTCAGAGTATCGATGCTCCTGGATGTATTTATTCGCTTCATCCTCAGCGTTTACGCGTATTAATGCGAGAACTATTGGAAATACTCTTTGCATCGCGAAGTTCCGTTCGGTTGATCGGAAATGCTAATATAATTTAACTCGATGGCGACTAAAGGCTTTGCGTTTTCTACATTCAGTGCGGGCAAGAGTTACGTTATAAAGCTGAGATAAACGAGGTCTCGGGACTCTAATCGAATTCGTGAATATTCACGCGAATATACTCACCGGTGACGTTTCTACGCTTGATTCTTGTAAGCCTGTAGCATTTGCGAGCAGAAAGTCACGAGACTTTCGCGAATCACGATATTTTGCAAACTATCTTTGCGAATAAAAATTGTATAAAATACAGAAATCCTAGATTAGATCATATGATCTAATTAACACACAGTACCATCGACAAAATCCTAAATTTTTACTATTCTATTATAAAGATTGGACGGTGGTAATAATTTATAATATTAATAAACTATAAAAATGTACGAATTGACGTTTAAACGTACAAATTCTCTTGACATCAATCTATAACGATTCTGGATTTATTGAAACGCCTAATTTAACAACTAGATAACAATTCACTGTTTACAACGAATTATTCTTCTACCGTTCTCAACATTCTTTCCGATATTATATAAATTTGGCAATATTAACCGTTTTAGTGCGCGATCGCGCTGTTCGAGTACTGTGGTGAACCGTGTAGCTATTTTTGACCACGATCGTCAATTAGCAACACGCTCAATTCAGAATGTATCTTGTCGCAAGTTTGTCTAGAGTTTCCACTCGTAATTACAAATTTTCTTTCATTATTTTTCTTTCCAGTGATCGGTATATCGTTCCTAACGCAACTGATGAAGTTGTTACGATTAAAAAACTGCCGATCAATTTGAAGCGCGACGGGCGGTATATTTCGACGAAAAGAAAGAGTAGCGTGACCGCGTCGATCGGTATTATTCGCAAATAAATGATGGAAGCGCTTCATGGCACTATCTGACGCATCGCATAGAATTTTCCCGATTGACCTGGACTTCGCACTTTACTTAAAAAAAATATCTAATTTCTCACCTCTTCTTCAAATTTCTTTATCAATAAGAATTAACACGAGCTTCCGTCGATCTTCAAAAAATAATTCATGAAAATGCCGCGCCCTAATTACACGACGACATATCGGATCTCTCGTTTTCTCGAAGGAATCGGCAAATTGTTCCACCGAATGAAAAGCAGAGTTGATCGGAAGACACAAGGGACGTGGTGTGATTTGGACGCAAACCCTCGACGGGACCAGCGAAACTCGAAGGCCTGGCAGATTCCAGGGAAATTGGGTTGCCGAAGGGGTGGAGAACCAGAGGAGAACCGAACCGTCTGGAATTAGGAGGGATTAGCGATTCCCTTTTTCAATCTCGTGCACGGGATCGAAGGGCTTTTTTCGGTAATTCGGTCAACTGTAAGTCACCGATAACGATAAAGTCCTGGAACATTGGCGGAGTCGTGGATCGAAGCAACGATATATTCCACGCGTCCCCTGCTGCGCGTGTTTTGACAAATTTCGCGTTCACGACAATGATGTATTATTCTGAGACGAAGAATGAAATATGGGATTGATTTATCTCACCGTTCGTTCCAGTATTTATTCCACTACCCTGCACTACCGTTCGCGTAATCGTTGGTGATTAATAAGGCTTAGGATTGCGACCATCGGAACAGTCGAAACGAGTAGATTTTTCCGAATTTACGCTCGTTTTTATCAAAATTCATATCGACTTTTATTCCAAATAGAATCAACAGAATGGTACTGTACATTAAATGTACCCGCTTTACTCCATTGTTACGTGTACACTAGACTACCAAATCAGCCGGAACGATTAATCGCAGAATTTTTGTTCCCGCAGTTATTGAACATGCAAAATTAATATCGAGGTAGAAATTCAATTGTCTGTATCCATTAATTTTTATTACACCAACGGGATTATTATTACAGGACATATGTACCGTGTCGATCAACGAATAGCATCGAATTTCTTTTTATTCAAATCACTTTTTAAATACAAAACGATATTCCTAATCTACTAAATACAATCGATACGTTATTCGGTAAAACTTTATACGATCCAATTAAAACGATTATTACGATTAAAGATAGAACTAAGATATATTCCTCGTTATTTCCAATTTATCCTGAAATAATCCCCATTACGCAACCCCGATTGTCTTATATCGCGTTACAAAGAGTCGCGATTTACTCCGTTTAACGAAATTCTCACGCAAGACACCAAGAATAATTCGGCTTGACAGAATGTCGTACAAGTTATTTCGCACGAGTCATTGAATAATCATGAGACACCGAGAGGAAGACGCTGCCGAAGTTTAGACAATCAACGAGACGCATTAAATGATTAATTCGGGTGCGGGGAGTTTTTTTTTTGGCCGATAGGGTGGAAAATTGTTCGGGCGAAAACGGAATTTAAATTCGATGATAAATATGAAATGCAAATCTTCGGGTTGGAAATTTCGCGGCGGGAATGACGAAATCCCAGGCCGCGGTATAAATTGAAATATAATTCCATTCCGCGAGTGTCGTATTTAATTCGCGAAATCGCCTCCCCTAATTTATTAACGCCCGTCATTCCTTTCATTTCGACGCGCTCGCCGGTTTTTACGATGTAGCAGCAACGGAAGAATATATCCGAAGCTCGCCGCGTCCAGCCCGCCGTTATTTATTCCTTCTGCTTCTTTCTTCTCTTTTTCCAAACGACGCCGGCGTCGCGGAGTGACGATTTTCATTTAGATATCACGGCGAAGTTGCGTTATCTCTCTTTGTTCTCTTCTCACTCCCCTTCTCGGCCGCTGATCGCCGGTCCGGTGTAAAGGCGAAATAAATCTAATCCATTTCGCGCGAGTCGTTTAACTCTTAGATTACCAGGGCCGAGTTTCCATTCCGGACGAATCAAATTCATTTTCTGCCCCGAGTCGCTCGTTTCCGTTGTGCAGCCTCGAAACGAAAACGCCCGGCTAAATAATACGATCCGACGGAAAATCCCGTTTTAACCGTGTTTTAACCTGTAATCCGTTTTAATCGCGACAATTATATCTCCTAGCCGGGCAAATTGGAAAGCTATTAAAGTCAAGCAGCCGAGATTTCGGCAACTTTATCTGTTATGTGGAACAAACTCCGCCAGAGTTTATGCCGGATTTGTTCGTTTTTAGTTTCGGTCCGTCCGGGGTTGTTGAAATTAAGGGAAATCAACGGGAGAAAATACAGCCTGGAAAACGAGACATATTTATGCGAATTGACCCTTCGCGCGGTTTTCCGGCTAAATCCGGATTAAATCGCGATTTCGAATATTTCTCAAGTATGTTTTCAAATGTTATTCAAACACATCTGTCTCTACCGTATCGATTATTTTAATAATTAAAACAAACCATAGTTGAAAAATGAAAGAAACGACGTGGAATATTTTAATTAGAAAGTAAAATAGGAATTGCTTTAGCGTTAATACCCACGACAATTCCAAGGAAATAATTTTACGTAATTTACAAACGAGTTAAAAACGCGAACGTAATTATTTTAATCGTCGAAACAAGAAGTTTAAATTTTCGTTAAATATTTTTAAAGATATTATCATTTGTCAGAGACAATTTTCCAAGGAAGATCGCTTTTTTAAAACTATACAGAATTCGATGGAATGAATAAGATGGGCCAATACATTCGTGTCTCTTTGGCCGAAAAATGGACCGAGTTGCGAATAATAACCCGAGCTGCCGAAAAAGGGAACGAAATTACCCTCGGGCTCTTCATATCGAGCGATTAAAAATTTTCTACAGCAATTCCAACAAACAGCCTCCCTCCTCCCTTTCTATTAATCTTTTCCGCCCTAGCTCGCGCCGATCAACTTCGCCGAAACTTTCTCTCCGACGAGCGCAAGATTTTTAATTACGCCAACGGTGGAATAAAATTTCATCGACAACCCTTTCCCTTCCCCTCCCATTCAGCCCATTACGAAACTCTCGGAATTTATTAATCGGCCCAACACGCGAGCCCCGGGAACGAATTTTCGAGCGAAACAAACGCCGAGGTGGTACAAGAAAAATCGAATTAAATTCTTATTGCATCCTCTGCCCGGTAATTATCCAGCCACGTAATTATCCGCCATTTCGGCATCCCCCTGTCGGCTCGTTTCGTCCGGATTCCTCGCAACGTTGCTTAACCGTGAGAGAAACGCAAGAAACGAGTCGAGCATTCCCGTATTTTCGCGATTATCGATAATAATTCCCCGAACGGTCGCCTTTCCATCGTCATTAGTACGATCCGCGAGCGGAATGCTCCCATTTCCGGCTAGTTATCGGCGATATTCCTTCAGAATTCTCCCCTGTATCCGCATTACGTCGTATTAGTACGAAATTGCAACCCTGTCGACGTGAGTCCGCCGTAATTTTGATTCTGATTTCCGTCGACGTGCTTCGAATTCCCGACCGGCGCCGGGTCCCTCGGAATAACCATATTTCTTTGCGTATCGTGACCAGGGGAAGAACATATCAGCTCGAGGGTAGTTAGATGTCAGAGTTGCACGTCCACCAGTGAATTCTTCAAGAAATACTTAAACAAATTTCAATTTCCATCTTCTCTCTTATTTTATTTCATTTCGTTCCTTTTTCTCCTTTCTTTCGTTTCGTAATTCAATTAGAATTACTACGAATGGAAGTAAGTTTTACAGGAAGTAACGTTACAAGAGGATTGTCACAAGAATTTAAAATAAAATTTTTTCTTCGTTTTCTTTTGCCTTTTTAAGGTTTGAATTGCTTAGATAAGCATTGAAATTTCGCAATGGTGTTTAATGAGTAAAAGCTGGTGTCATAAAGGGTGGGATATAATTTAAATTGCGTTAGGACAGAACGTGAGACGAGTTACGCGGGTGTAATGCGCGAAATTTTGCCTCGCTCTATATGCACGGGATTATAGAGGAATAATGAAAACACGGGAAGAGAGGGATTTCCAACGAATTCGCGATGTTCCCGGTAATTCTTTATTTCCGAAATTTTTGGGGAAATTTGATCGGCTCGGTTTTAACGAATTATGATATATTCGTTAATTCCTGATTTAAACGTTTTATATTCGGGGTATTAAGATATTATACAAAAATACTACGGTATAGAAATCGCGTTTTGCAATTTTACCGAGTAAAATACATCGCTATAGAAATATTTCCGAACGTTATTCTACGTCTGCAATAAGAATACATTACGAGTAGTTCCTTTGTGCAGAAATAGTATTATACAAGTCACACAGAAATGAATCGTGATATAAAAATATAGCACAAGAGTATAATTTTCTAATCCAAATATCAATGCAAATATCGTGACAAAAGAGTCTTACGCTATAGAATCATTTCTAATCCATTTTTTAAAATATCCAAACAAAAGAAGAGATACACTTTTCAATGGAAAAATGCGAAAATAATCAGCAATTCGATTATATGAAAATTTACGCGAAGTCGATATAAGATCGATGTAGGAATATTAATTCGGTAATTAAATTTTCGTTCCTTCTTTGTCGGTCTCCGCGAAATCCCTCAATGGAACCGCGTTCTTGGGAACAGTTTCATTACGCAACCAACGTGATTATTCGCAAAACCGCAGACCCGAAGCCGCCATAATGTCGGAGCTAATGGGTAGACGAGCGTTGGCGTCGCGACGAGCCGATTTTCCCTACTTTCCTGCGGGTTTTTTCGCGTCCCCTTCTCCGGCGATGACAAGCCAATGCCGAAGACGGGGTCTCGCGTTGTAAATCGCGGATTTTCGCGGGTCCGGTCGCGAATAAATTCGCGCCCTGTCACATTTGTTCCCGTCCGCCAGCACGCAGGCTTGTCGCGCTGGACCTCCATCATGTTTTTTAATTCTTCATTCGTCGGATCGATCGTTGTCAACGATTTGTCTCAATCGTCACTCGACAGCCTCTCTCCGGCTGACGAAAAATATTATGTTTCCGCGAGCCGCTTTATTTTATTCCACGTTTCAATTCGATTTCCTCGGCCGAGCGAAAAAATGCGACGCAATTCCGCGGAACGCGCGACAATGGCTTTTTATCGCGCAAGGAAATTTATTCCGAATTATTTCCGGGACATTTAACAGCGGAACCTGTTAACGTCGAATTAACCTGTTATTTAAAAGCCGTTCTTAATTAATCGGAAAAAATGTCCCAGCCCACGAATCGGTTGAATCGCGCGGATTACCTTTTCGTATTCCTCGTGCGTTTTGTATCCTTTCTCTTCTTTCTTTTTTCCACCCATTTCTACCTTTTTTTTTTTCTTTTTTCCGGTTACATTTAGGGCGTGGACGCTTCTAATTGAGAAACGTTCCAGTTAACGGGTGAAAAAACAACCGTGGCGGGTAATGAAATTTATTGTCCCAATTTTCAATCAACAATACGCGCCCCGAATTGTTTCACGCTATCCGTTCCGGGCCGTTCGAAACGCGACGCAATTTTTCATCCGGCGGTTCCCACCGTGTAATTTTCTTTGCATAAACAGCCGCACCCCGTTACAACGCCGCGGGATCCCAGACCAAAAACCAAATTGTTTTAAAGCAGATTATTTCGCGTTATGAGCCAAATAACAATCAAATATAATTTCATTATCGAAGCTTAATCGCGGCCGCCTGTTCTCGCAAATGCGTTTGCGTTTTCGCCTGACCGATATACTGCCGCAAATTTCCCAGTAATTTCGCGTACGGACTGTAATTTTGTTACTTCCATTCATCCTGGTTTATGAAGATTTCTCATCGTCTTTATCTCTTTCTCTATTTTTTTTATTCAATTACGTGTCTCGTCCTTTTGAAACGAGTCTTTNTTTTTTATTCAATTACGTGTCTCGTCCTTTTGAAACGAGTCTTTTAATTTTCAAGATAAGGCTTTCATTCACGCAGTTATGGAAAGAGGAAATATATAAATTTGTTCTAGACTGGTTCAATTAGACGCGTGATTCTATCTTGTATGATATTATCTAATATTGTCTGATATTGTTTAATATTTCTATACGTAAGATCGTATCACAGGAGTTACTAGATCAGAGAAAGGTTTAAAGAAGCGTGGTACCGCAGAAATAAAGTTTCAGATTCGAAAATAGAGCAGACAGAGCAACAATGCTAAAAATCTGGAAGCACGTAAAAGAATACACGAGAGTAAGTTAACGAAAGGAGAAAAAGGGTGAAATATCCAAAGTTTACAACACGACACGTTTCCACGGTTAATAGATTCGTTTCAATAATCATACCAACAGGAGAGTCTCCTGAAGATTACCATAATTCCTATCAGCCTCGCGAGCGACTCCGTTTATCCAATAATTCCGGTCATTCCGATATCCACGACACCCCGTAACACGCGATCGAAAAATTAAATTTCCTACTGGGAACCGGTAACAAGCTGAAAATGGAAGCGAACGGGAAAAAATAAAAAAAAAAAAGAGATCCGAGCAAAGTAATTTACAGGATCTCGAGGAACGATCGCCACTAATAACGCACAAACAAGACACTTCCTAATGACAGCATCATCAGCAACTACCGAGAAGCGAATTATAATTACACGCGAGTCCAGGCGAGCGTAGGAAAAACCTGCACGCGGATCTCGCCAGGCTTATTAACCGAATAAATTCCTCCGGCGTTGAAAATTCTCAACCCCTGATTGTCACTGTCGAGTGGCGCCGCCAATCGTTCTGCCGCCATCGCGGTATAACGAACGCCAGCGAAGAAAAAGGGAAAATCCAGATGGAGAGAGAAGGCAGAGGAAGAAAAGAAAAAAAGAAAAAAAAAAGAAGAAGAATATTCCACGTCTAATTTACACGTCGCCGGTCCTCGAAGATGGCTGCGCTCGAACGAGGAGCGTTTTCCTGGTCGATTTACGAGCACGATGAAATCCAGAACTCTCACGAGCACGCGACTGCGAAACTCTCTGTCCGAGGGTAAATTAGTTTCGTCGTGTACGGCCAGACCTTCGAGGAAAACGACGCCCTTTTTCTCCTTGCTTATAACCCGTCTGCGTACGCACGCGACGTCGTTCAACCGTGTACGTGTGTGCACGTACAAGGGGGGTAAAAAATTCTGGGAAAGTTCCGGTTAACTTGGGACCCCGGGTAGGCGGAGTCGATGGGTTCACTAGCAGCCATCATCGAATCGACGCGGGAAAAGGATAGCCCTGTATTTTCACAGCCGATCGAAAATTCGACGAGGAAAATTGGATTTTAATTTTTACCGAGGGTATACACACTCGTCCGGGATGCACTTGGAGAATGGAAATTGTTGCGTTTGCGCGTGGATGGGTCTTCTGGATGGTGGCGCGAAGGTTGTTGATTAGGTCTGGGGTCGATTGCAAATACTCCCGATATTGGTAGTAGGATCAAAAATGGTAGATCTTCGGTTTTAGTGGAACGATTATTAAATTTTAATTAGCAAAGGAAGCTTTGGACGATTTGACACTAGAACTACCGATCCATATCGAGTGGCTACGTAGATTTTACATAAACGATGGTAATTGTAATGGTGAAGATAAATAACTGTAAAAAATTACATTTCGAATTTGTGAAATAAGGTACTTCGATCCCTAAGGTAATTCTAATTATTAAAGGAAGTTTTGGGCAATTTAAAACTAGAACTACCGACTTACATCGAGTATTTACATAAATGAAGATAATCGTAATTGTATGGGGCATACTCGCGGTATTGGTAGTGGGATAAAAAATGATAGATCTTCGGTGATTCGATAGTTTTAGTGGAACGATTATTAAATTTTAATTAGGAAAGGAAGCTTTGGACGATTCGACACTAGAACTACCGATCTATATCGAGTGGCTACGTAGATTTTACATAAACGATGGTAATTGTAATGGTGAAGATAAATAACTGTAAGAAATTACATTTCGAATTTGTGAAATAAGGTACTTAGATCCCTAGGGTATTTCCAATTATTAAAGGAAGTTTTGGACAATTTAACAATAAAACTACCGACTTACATCGAGTATTTACATAAAAGAAGATAATCGTAATTGTATGGGGCATACTCGCGGTATTGGTAGTGGGATAAAAAATGATAGATCTTCGGTGATTCGATAGTTTTAGTGGAACGATTATTAAATTTTAATTAGGAAAGGAAGCTTTGGACGATTCGACACTAGAACTACCGATCTATATCGAGTGGCTACGTAGATTTTACATAAACGATGGTAATTGTAATGGTGAAGATAAATAACTGTAAAAAATTACATTTCGAATTTGTGAAATATGGTACTTAGATCCCTAGGGTATTTCCAATTATTAAATGAAGTTTTGGGCAATTTAACAATAAAACTACCGACTTACATCGAGTATTAACATAAACGAAGATAATTGTAATTGTATGGACAGATAAATAACTTTCGAATATTGTCAAAATCCATTTTTATATTCTAAAATTTTTGAAATAAGTTATTACGATCCCTAGGGTAAGTGTTGAAATAATAAAAGTATAAATTTTGTCAAAAGCAATTCTTATGTCCCCGGAAATTATAAAAATAATAACAGACAAGTCATTTCGAGCCCTTTGGCAGTTGTAGTGTTAGTGGAAAAACTTGGAATCACGGTCGATTTCCTTCGAACAAGTTAGTCGTGACAATCATAGTAATTTTGTGTAGGAAGAGGTGGATACCTAATTAAGACTTACCCGTGTTTGATTTCATTTTAATTTTATTTTTATCCCGTATCTCCGAGAATAAACGTATTTTGTCGAACAGTCGGATACCTATAATTGGGATTTCATTTGTGCGAGAGGGAGAAAATTGTGGATGTCGAGGGTTTTTTCCTCTTTGTTCCGAGAAGTATGAAGCGGTGTAATGATACAGTAAAGGAAGAATAAAATAAGATAGAAATATAGACGCATGGATACGCACATCTCGAGACACATAGCATTACAGGGGTTGATGGTGAATTAATGACGCTTTTGATTACGTTGCGTTTATATCTCCAAGGTCAATGGAATAAAGGTCAGATGAAAAAAGACCCGAAGTCTTATTGAAGACACAAAAAAGAGACAAAAACATTTTTATCTAATATTTGATACCGACTATGTATTTTCTTTTAATACTTGAATCTATACGACCGCTATGACGAATGTAAATGCAAATCTAAAATATTTTCGATTATCGGACAGAGATACTATTTACGAAAATATGAAACATTTTTTCAAACTCGTACACTCGACGTTCTTAAAGTGGAATTTTTGGGAGAAAGATAGGCGAAACGAATTTGTACTTTTTCACACGCGTTATTTTTGTTGGGTATACATAAAACAGAGATAAAAAGGGGAAAAAGAAAACGCACGGGTTTATCGGAGAGGGATAAGTGTAACCCGTGAAGTGCATTCACTGAAATTGACACAGAAGCGGATTCCGAAAAAATGCTGGAAAAATGGGTCTGTGGAAAAGGATCCAAATTTTCATCTCGAGTTGTTCCATGGGGAAACCAATCATTCTACGAAACCTGTATCGCGGTTATTTGACCATACCAGGGATCTTGGTCACCGTGCTTTGTCCAATTACATCCTCGACAGATAGAAAATCCTGACTTTTCTTCGATCAAACCAAGCCGATTTGCATATTTTCGAATTTTTCCACGTGTCCTTCGAGGAATTTTAAGAAGATTCTAGCCTGTTGAAATTACACTCGCAAGCGAAGGTGTACGCCGAAGAGGATATTTTTCGCGAAATTTTCTTCCGCTCAAAGGAGTGCTGGTTTCCGCGTCGCTTTTCGGTAGCCGATTTTTTGGCTTTCTACGTAATTGCGAAACCTGCTTCGAAACTTCATAATTAACGCCGAAACGAAGACCCTCGAGGAAGAGATGGGCTGGCAAGCGACTTTTTAAAAGATTCTGGGAAGCTTATGGTACGTCTGCGTGTGAAAATGTTATATTTGGTCAGAATTAGAAACGAGTAAGGAAGAGAAATACATATTTCTATAAATTTACGTTTTGTTAAATTAAATCGAGAGTAATGATTATTCCATACGTTCATACAGCGTGATTTCAAGTTAGTACAATTTTAAATAGGGGTAGTATTACACGTGGAAAAATTTTTTCGACCAAACCCGAGAACACGAAATTATACGAAATTAATGTAACTTTTTAGGTGTACAATTTTACAATATAGACATAAAACGGAGTATTAAATGGGTTGAATATGAAATAAAAGCGAAAAAATAATTCAAACTATAATTTATTACCGAGGAGAAAATAATGAAAGATTTATTATCGAATATAATTAAAATCTTTATACCTTTGGTAGAAAGATTACTTTCTTAACACTAGACCTACCACGATCAAATGATCGGTGAATGCAAAAAAAGTAGAAGCTTTAAAAAAGTAGACTAACAGGAGACATTGAGAAACTATCTACACGTATTTTGGAAGAAAAATTGCAGAGAAGAATGATTAAGATGCTAACGTTGAATGCGAAATTTATAATGAAAGTATGGAAAGTAGATTTAGTGTTAAATTGATTACTCAATTCAAACATCTCTTTCAAAATCTCTCAAAATTGACTACCGATCGATACCAAAATCACCAAAATTACAAACCAATACTGTCACTTTAAAAAAAGACTCTGGTATCACCCCCATAATTCCCCGCAGCATCGATAATCATCATCGACGCGCAACGAAGAGTAAGAGAAACGCAATAACGTCTACGGAGCAGACAGACATAAATTCCAATGAACAGGCAGTCACACGGAGGAACATAAAATCCAACACGAAACAAAGTTGCCAAAGCACCGAAACAACTGCCAGGCCAACCCTTCGCGCCGCGAGATTTGTCACCGCGAGGGACAACGACGCGTCTCGTACACACACCATGGTGTGTACGGTGATCTCCGAATAAATATTCGACGCGACGTACCGGTGGGCCAGTGGCGTAAGAAGCGTCCCGTTTCAGCGATCCTTCGGAAACGAGCCGGTATTAAAATAAACGAGCGATGAAACGCAATAAAATCCGCGCGGACGCGGCTCAACCGGTGGCGAGAATGAATGGAGCAACGAGAGACAAACGCGGGGGCGTGCGCGTGCCGTGGACATAAATCGCAATCACGGGGGGAGAGGGTGAAAATAAAACAACGATGGAGAGGGTGTGGAGTAAAAAGGGTGTGGCGGAGGTCGCCACTGACCTCGACAACGTAACTTTTTCGTGGCGCGCGCCGCCACGCCACGGCTGTTTATGGGGTGCATACGGGGTGTATACGGGTTGGCTCGTGTGTTCCCGTTCTGAGATGGCGGATGTATGGAGTGGTTCGTTCGGAGATGAGCGATTGTGACGAATTTTCGTGAATTATTATCGTTATCATAGTTTAAAATGCAGTTCGGGACGGGTATATTTGTGAATCAAAGTTTATTAGGGTCATATGTGACAGGAGTTCGTGAAGATGATAATTTAGTAATCGGTAATTGTGATACGATGACTCGTGTGCCATTGATTTTGTATTTCCTAGTTACATTGATCATCAGCGATGATGACAAAGCTTCGGTTTGTAAAGGGAGTTACGATGAAAAATGCAAAAGGTTGACTATCACTAAAGAACTGAGTGTTTATGGGGTGTATATGGGATGACGCGTATGTTTCCGTTCTGAGATGGCGGATGTATGGAGAGGTTCGTTCGGAAATGAGCGATTGTGACGAATTTTCGTGAATTATTATCGTTATTATAGTTTATGATGTAGTTAGGGTCGTGTGTATTTTTGAATGAAACTTTCTTGGGATAATATGTGACAGAAATTTGTGAAGTTGATAATTAAGTAATCGGTAATTGTGATACAATGACTCGTGTGTCATTGATTTTGTATTCCCTAGTTTCATTGATCATCAGTGATTAACACGATCTTCGCTTTATAAGGGGAGTCAGAATCAAAAATGCAAAAGCTTGACAATCGCTAAACAACTTTACTATGCTGACTGTCCTATTTCCAAAGACCGACTCTGTCTTTTCCTAAAATCTTCGCGCCCTAACGAGTTTATTTATGAGTGGGGCCCAAAAATGGCCCTAACGTCCCTAACGAAACGTAACTCTCACGTTTAGCCCAACTTCTTTACCGCGAGTCACGCACGGTATTTTAGATAAAGAGGTTAAGGTAACTGAACCTGATCTAATCAATAAAACATAATCTCAGGCATTCCTGAATGTAAAAAAGAAATACTTGCCTGAGAGGATACTTAGCAAAGAACTATTCATATAAGGAAGTATATTTTATCTTCATCTCCTTCTCATTTCCTGCCCTTTTTAAAATAATTATTAAACGCAGAAACGGAGAAATAATTATCCGTTTCAGCCAAGTTTTTAAGCAATCATTTACTCGCGATTTATCTCTGAATTACCGCGAATTGTTTATTTTATTTATTTTCATGCCCAGCGAAATTTGCACACAACTGCGGTACGAAACAGGTGAATACGCTCTAATTATACACGTGCAGTATGTTTCGTTAATTAGGAGCAAAATTTCAAATTTGTAGTTCCATTTGGTATACGTTACCAGCTTGTATAAACAATATGACGCATAATTTACAAATTTCAATTGAAATAAATACATAATTCGCAATTTGATTTAGGAACTGATAAATTGCAAGCGTGCAAAAAATATGGAGATTGCGAGAGATAAGAATGAATGTGTCTGTAACATAAACGATACAAACGAGGCTATATGCTTGAAGAGTGTCCCGTAGATTTGGCATAAAGCCTGCAATTTGCAGTTTGATTTCGACATTTGCATACAGTGTACACCGGATAGACGTAAGCAAAATTTAAGGTATGCAAGGGATAAAGATGGATATTTATAGCGTCAAGGGTGCCAGTGAAGAAGAATAAGCGACGCGACATAAATTCCAGGGTAGAATCTGTCCTCTCAACGTCGAATTTACATCTGTACTTTAATTTCAAAATTTATGCACACTCGCGGCTATTGAAAAATGTTGATTATTCAAGGAATAAAACTGAACGGTCATAAAGCGAACGGTGCATTGCGAAATAAATTCCGCGGGACCTGCAAAAGCGAATATTATATTTTGGGCAAGAGAAATTCGATAATTCGTAGCTCGATCCTAAACGTCAAACATTCCGTTCCATTGTACCAGGAATTGACAATTTTTTTCATAGAACGCGTAACTCTTCGCGCCAATCCGGCTTCCATTTATAATTCCGATGTAAAACTTACGCGATTCGGGACGATTTCGCAGAAATTTTTTACGACGTAACCACGAATTTTATATTTCCCGTTTTGTTGCGTGTCACGAAAGGAGACGTTATTAATTTACAGCGTTATTTCGTTTATGGTGTACGCTCATAATGGCGGGAGAATAAAAATAGCGGATAAATAAATTCACAAAAATAAAAATAAAAAAGAAATTCCCTTTTTTCCCGAAGCTTTTCGTTTCAAACCCGTCGGTCGATGGAATAAAAAAATTCTGCGTGTGCAAAGAGATAACGCGAATGCAAGATTTCTGATTGCCAGTTTTCCTAATTGACATTTATCCCGCGTGTGAAAATTCAATGCGCGTACAGGATGTAAATGAAAGCGGACAGAGAAAAAAAAGTATAGCAGGGAATGGTTAAACGTCTTTACATCCGTTACGCAGGGATAGACGAAGGGAAACACGTTAATGCTGTCCAGTCGTTAGCTGGAAATAATTAAGAGCGAATGTTTCGAGCGGTTAAGAACGGTAGGCATTCCGCGAACTTTTTACTTCCATAAAACGCGGAGCATTTTTAAAACTATGTTGTAATAACGAAGATGGCTAGAGAGGTCCTCGGCAAAGTAGAATTTCATTCGAACGGAATGCGAGTAATGAGATCAAAAAACGTCGAAACAGCGAGAAAAACCCGTCCGCGTTCAATTTCCGCGGACATGATTGACCTTCGGCAATCAGGAAATGTCAATGGGTTACACGCAAATTTGGTCTAAGTTACATATAATTATAACCTCGCGCGACTCTGTCCTGCAAGACGGATACACGGTGATAAATAACACTTTCTGCTTCACTGCAACGATCGTTAAATCGCTTAGAAATACCCTGAGCGCGCTAACGTAACAGCAGAAATTATAGGAGAGGTGTACGCGCTTAGAGTGACGAGCAAAATCGAACAAAAATCCTCGAACAAAGGTAAGATGATTAAGATTACTACCGATATCTTGTTTTTATATCTTTCATCGGGAAATGAAACCGAAATTACAATCCGCAAATTTTTATTATACCAACTAAGGAGTAAAACGTTTCGATAATTTTGGAAATTCGTATTCACTATAACGTGTAATTGACAAATGTTGATTTTAACAATCGATTTTAATACTCCCATGATATTTTTATTTACAATTTTTCGTTTAATTTTGCTTGACGGTGTACCCGTAATTTTCAAACGTGGCAATTTTTCGCGGAATTGTTACGATCCCTATATTCCCTTGAAATAATTCCAGGATCTGCTCCAGCTTCTTTTATCAGTCGATACAAGCCCCGCAGAATGTAAACGGCACGTGAAATTAGGCGATCGCGCGTGTAACATCTTCCAATTTTCCCGAAACATCCCTCGATCGCCTGAAGAAGATCCCTAAACAGCCTCACGACTTCCTCGAGCAGCAGGAAATTCCGACTGGAAATTCTCCCTCACGCTAATTCCGACCGTTTCCCCTTGCTGCTCGGCAACTGAACGCTGGCAAAACATCTTTCTTCTAAGGAAGTCGAAGCCTCGTTTCCAACGATCGCGATATCGATTCCGGGATTTAGAGATCATCGAGAGATTATACCTCTACGCTTTGAGAATATATTCCACTGGAACAGCGACTAGACTTCGTCGTGGTAAAATAAATTTCCTTTTCACAGAAAATTACAGCGGAAGTATATTGACACTAGCAGGAAGGCAAAGAAGGTAGAGTTACGTGGCAAGTGTTTACAATAGACTTAAATTAATAAATTCACGACAGTGCCAGGATTTTACAACGAAATTTCTTCGCGGAACTATGAAACAATTAAGATTATAATTTATTCCTAATTTATACGCTCGGCGAGGGTCAATTATTTAAACTGTAACGTCGCTTCAGAGACAATCCTTTGCCGAGAAGTTAATCTCGAGGAGGCCAAGAGTTGATATACTCGGAAGATCCGGGACAAATTCCTGCCTGTGCCGTACGTCGAACAGCGTCTTCGTGGCCTCGGCAAAATTCCCCAGGAACCGCTACGTGTATCATCCCAATAAACACAGACAATTTCTCCAGCGTAACGAAACCCCGACACGAGATGGAAGAGCTCGAAGAGAGACAACCGGTCGTCCCGATGGAAACGATAACGGGCCTGGGGGTTGCGCGAGAGGGAGGGAGCCGGAAATATTTCGGCCGGAGGGAAAAGTTACCGGGGTGAAGATAATGGCGGCCGGGGAAGGAACAGACGACAATAAGGAGGAAACACCGAGGAAAAGATAATGCCGCGAGAGAAACAGGCCCGGTGGGTAATCGCGAAAGCGGCGCGACCAAGACGAAAGAATGAAAATGGAAATGAAAAAAGGGAAGAAAAGCGGCGACGAGGAGGAGCCGGCATCGAGTTGGGGAAAAGAAGAAACGAAAGTAACTAGAGGGGAGAATGGAATCGAAGAAAAGAGAGGAAAGACGCTGGAATAGCAGAGTCGAAGAGAAGGAAAGTAGAATCGGAAGTGAAGAGAAGAGAATAGAATCGAAGAAAAGAAAGGAAAAATCCTGGAATAGCAGAGTCGAAGAGAAGGAAAGTAGAATCGGAAGTGAAGAGAAGAGAATGGAATCGAAGTAAAGAGAGGAAAGACGCTGGAATAGCAGAGTCGAAGGGAAGAAAAGTAGAATCGGAAGTGAAGAGAAGAGAATAGAATCGAAGAAAAGAAAGGAAAAATCCTGGAATAGCAGAGTCGAAGAGAAGAAAAGTAGAATCGGAAGTGAAGAGAAGAGTATGGAATCGAAGAAAAGAGAGGAAAGACGCTGGAATAGCAGAGTCGAAGAGAAGAAAAGTAGAATCGGAAGCGAAGAGAAGAGAATGGATTCGCAGAAAAGAGAGGAAAGACGCTGGAATAACAGAGTCGAAGAGAAGGAAAGTAGAATCGGAAGTGAAGAGAAGAGAATGAAGTCGAAGAGAAGAGAGGAAAGACGCTGGAATAGCAGAGTCGAAGAGAAGAAAAGTAGAATCGAAAGTGAAGAGAAGAGAAACGCAAAGAGGAAGAGCGACGACGAAGAAGGGGTAGGAAGAATCGGAAGTAATCGAGAAAGAGGAAGCGCTGAGGGGCGAAGAAGCGACGAAAAGGGAGAAGAAAAGGGAGAGGAAGATCGGAAGGCAAAGGGCGCGCCGACGGTCTGATTGAGAGGGTGAAACGCATCCCGCGAGCTCGTGATTAACCCCGGCCGTGTTTCAACCCCTTTTGCGGGGCGAGAAGCAACGCTCGACCTCGGACTTTCAGCAACTCGTTCGTTCCGGCAAACTTGCCGCGGTTCCAGCTTACAAAAAGGGAAATGAAGGGTAGTCGAGAGGGTGAGAATAAGAAACGGGGAGGGGTTGAAGGCGGAAGAACGGGGCAGCGAAAGATACATCCTGCGCGGCAGAGAGCGATAACGCGCGGAATTAAAAGTTCTGCCGTTCCGGAAGCTGTTCTTCGCGGCTTCCGGCTGCTCCAACCCCTTTTCCTTCCTTTCTTCCTACCGAAACCGACCTTTTTTCCGCTCGTTGCCTGAAACCGGTCGCGGGACGTCCGTGTTTTACGCGTTCAGCGCGATGTTTGCTCGTTCCGCGCTTCTGATCCCGCTGGCCGACTCGAATCGCCGCGCGAGAAAGAGGGTGACCGTTTGTTTACGCGATGCTTCGTTAACGTTCGCGTCCAACTGCCAACCGGAAGAAGCAGGTGAACCAACAGGGGGTTTGCAAAGGTGCGAGACAAGTGGCAACGAGAGGGAGTGAAGCGAGAGATCGTGACCCTTCGTTTAGGGTGGTGATAAATAATTTCTTCAGAGGGAAGCAGAGAGTTCGATTTGATTTTTCTAGTTCAGGAGGTTACGAATATTTTCGAGGGTGATTAAGGGGATTCGTAAAGGATTTAGTAAGACCGAGGGTGATGAAATTATCCGATTCCGAAATTTTATCGGAAATCTATACAGGTATTTATTTCCATCGCACCTAGTTTATTATTACCAACTTTGTACACCGTGTTTAACACGTTGATGACGTGAAATGACGGCTATAGCCGTCCGATCTTTGCCGATATGTAGGCAAACGACGGCTATAGTCGTCGTGCATGTTTTAATCAGTTAAAAAAAGAACAGCGTTAGTACGAAGTGTAAAAATGATATAATGAGCAAATGACGGTTATAGTGGTCAAGAGTTTTTCTTGGAAAAACTCTGGCCAAATGTGATAATTTTCACTTCCAAACATACAACTTAACATAAACAATTGAAAAAAAATGTGTTTCTGAGCACGATGATCAAATTAAAAATGTGCGGCAAACGTGTTAAGTACATTGAAATTTAAAACTCCTCGTTGCAATTAATTCTATTTAAAATTTTTTTGATAATTTTAGCACCAAAGCACTTGGTATCCTATTTCACGTTTCCCGGAGTTAATCGATTACAATTTTAAGGTGCTAGATAAGAAGAACGTGTCCAAGTTTAATTAACAAACTTAGGGATCGGTGTCTGAAATTTAAAAGAACTAGCACTGTAGCAGAAATGCAGATTCGATGTTAAATCTATTCGAGACGTCGCAACTTTGCCAATTTCATGACTGACGTTTCAACTTCCTTGCTCGAACGTATCCACCGGTCTAATGTCCACACTGTCACGACAATTTTGCGAGATCGTCGGACGAGTTTTCCATTTCGAGAATCAGATCAAAGAACACAAAGAGACGTTTCACAGGCCTGAGCGACGTGGCGCATCGCCGATGAATATTTACCCACCGGCAATTTTGTCCCGATGCTCCGAGCTAAGAATTGACATCAGAGGCAGCTACGTAACAGAGGCGGAAGAAGTATCGGGCCAAGTTTCAAGGTTTTCCTCAAGCTACCCCCGATTCCGCTCGGATCCCGCTGCAGCCCGAGAGGTTCGATTGTAGCGAGACCCTAATACGCGAAATATCCGCTCCTTTCCAAACGAAACGAGCCTTCTTAATGGAACAACTTCTCCCTTTTCAATCAGGGTATTCGCCGTTTCAATAGGGCCGCTTGTAGTTTATTATAAGCCGTTGCACCCGCTTTTCGATTTCATTTGCATTCCACCGAGCACCGAGTGATCCGGATCCAATGAACCCGCTTCTTCGGAATACCCGATCTTTAAACCCGGGAAAAGCAGTTCTCTGTTTCGAATATTCGAAGGGCGGGGAATGGACGTATCATTACGGGATTATTATACGATCCAGAAACTGTTTTGTTTTTATTTTGAATAATTCAGTCGATCTCCGAGCTTCGGGAAGTAATCGGGAATTGCGGCGTGAATTATTTAGCGACTTCGATATTTTTCTTTCCCGGGAAATTTCGCGAAACTGACTGAAAGAACATGGTAATTTATTTGTTAATGAAGCTGAATAAAAAATTCGGAGAGGAAGGCTGCCGGCGAGAAATATGTAAAAAGGGCAAGAAAGAAGAGGTCACGGAGAGAAAGAAAATTGGAAAAGGTATTTCACTTATGCTGCAGGAAATTGTCGATAATTACTTTCTCCGATAATGGAATCCAATTTAAAAAAAAAAAACGGAAATTTGTACACCTTTATTCCTACACTTCGTTGTCTGATTTTAATTAAAACATAGATACGATTTGTTAACTCGTTTGAATCATCCTGTACGATAAAATAGATCTCATATGCAATTACGTTTCCGCTACGATAAGTTAATTGCAAAAATAAAGTATTCCGAGCCACTGATTCTCGATATCAAGTAGAATCAATCAACGATTTCTCTGACCTAATAAAATTTCTGTTTTCTTCATCGGTATTGTTATCCACCACTGATCCACTAAGCGTGTCAAACACAGATTTAACAAAAAAAAACGAAAAATCGACATCAATTTACCACGTTATCTAAAAAAATAAAAAATTCCAATCTAGTAATTTTCGAGTAGCTAGCTATTATCAAGTATCAAAACAATCGTCGATTTCACTGATTTACTAGTAATCCATGAAACGTGTCAAATACCGATCTACAAAAAAAAGGAAAAAAAAAGAAATAGTACCAATACCACAAAAATCGATATCAATTTCCACGTTATCTAGAAAAATAAAAAATTTGAATTTAATAATTATTGGTCAGTTAAATAGAATCCTATCATTAAATAGGAAAACAATCAACGATTTCTTCGATTCTACTACTGATCCACGAAGCGTATCGTGTACCGATTTACCAAGAAAAAAGAAAAGAAAATGGGACCAATACTGCAAAAATCTACACGAATTTCCACGTTATCTGGAAAAATAAAAAATTCGAATTTAATAATTATTGGTTACTTAAATACAATACTATCATCAAGTAGGGAAACAATCAACGATTTCCTCGATTCACCAGTGATCCACGAAGAATACCTTACATCGATTTACTAAGAAAAAGGAAAAGAAAATGGAACCAATACTGCAAAACTCGACGTGAATTTCCCAGTTATCTGTAAGAACGAAAAATGCGAACCCAGCGATTTTTGGCTAGCCAGATACAATCCCGGCGTAAAGTAGGGAATCAATCAACGATTTCTCTGATCTAATAAAACCGGTGAATCCGACAGCGACACGTTGATGCACCGGTGACCCGCGAAGCGTGTCGAACGCCGATTCCCGTTGAATCTGGGTCATTTTCCCATCCACGAGGTTCCGTCTTATTGAAATGCGGCGAACGAAACTGACATTCACGACGTCGCATCCTGACGAAGCCTCGCCGCCCGTAAAATATCCCTTTTCTTGACGGGCCAGCAGTTTTCCCCGAGCCCGGCAGATGGGCTATTATTTGCGGAAAGTGTTATTCTAGTCCCAGGGCGTGATTCGAATATCGAATGCGGTACGTGTGCG
This sequence comes from Euglossa dilemma, assembly GCA_002201625.1. Taxonomy (NCBI): domain Eukaryota; kingdom Metazoa; phylum Arthropoda; class Insecta; order Hymenoptera; family Apidae; genus Euglossa; species Euglossa dilemma. The sequence goes on from NIJG01000123.1 coordinate 7,243,461, forward strand.
CGTACGAGGAGAGAAACGAGGAGAAAGAGAAGGAGGAAGACGGTCTACGTCGAGTGCGCGATGAAACAACGAATTGAACGAGTACCTTTGCCAGAAAACTTGGCCCATTCGTCAGCCATCGCGCGGTACCCTTTTACGTCCAACCATCGTATCCTTTTACGTACCATGATTCACGGTACCGCCATAATTCCGTTACTGCCGCTCAAGTGGACCGTCGAGGATCCAAAAAGCTGCTCGCAAAAGCTTCCCTCCGATGTGGAAACATTTTTTTCTCCCTCTCCGTCCATTTTACACATTTTTGCGTCCCTATTTATCCTACCAGCGATAACTCAAGATATGGAAGGAACGCGAGGCTTTATTCCGCGAACTTCGATGCCTCGCGAAAGAGGAAAGGGACGAAAAGGGAGCGAGAAAAGGGACGAGAAGAAAAGGGGTGGAAAATAGGCAGCAAGCTTTACGATGAAAAGTTTGTATTTCAGACCAGGACTCGCGGTTTGGATCGATGGTTCTGTTTTTCAGATCCGTTAAAAAGGCGTAAAAATAGGAATGATAAAGGGCAGTAGGTCCTCGGAAGGGCTGAAGGATCGCAGGAAGGGCGGTTAACGTTTTAAAGGAGAGGGCAACCAGCGGGAAGTCCGAATGCAATTTCGCGCGGAAGTTTTGGATTGGCGTTCTGAATTTCATTCCGCGGGATGATTTATTCATTCCGGGGGCAAGATACAATCTAGGATCCTCCTCGTGCATGCCGGGAACTACGTTCATGAAATTTTAGCCGCCTCTGCTAACGACATTGTCATGGATATCGATGGAAAAGTTGCGCGATTTCGGCGAATCGGAATTCGTTGCGCGCGACCGATGCATCTTAACGCGCTGTGTTTATCACGGATCGTTCCATATTTCAAGTTCGCGAACCAAAAGCTTGTCCGGTGGTAACGAAGGCATTTTTTCGAATTTATTTACGCCGACACGGATTTTCCTTCGAATTTCGATCACGTCGCTGGTTCCTTCGTGAGACGCGTCCAACGACCAAGACATTTTCTCTTCCCCGCGGGAAAAATAAACAACCACGCGAAGAATCATGTTTCACTGATGAAAGATCGAAGACCCGGTCAACGGGCTCCTCGTCGAATTTTCACTCGCAGTCGAAAAATAACGGGAGGTCGAAAAACAGGGGAGAGAAAACGAGACAGGGGTTGAAAGGGGGAAACGTCGTGGACAAGTATGGTCGACTGAATTACGAGTACCGTCAAAATTTACCGACAAAATTACTCGCTCGTCAAGCGAGACTGGAAACCGGCAGCAGGGGTATTTGTTTTTGTTTTCGTTTACGTTTTTTTTTTCCGCCTCCGTGTCAATTTCGCGGCTCGAGAACGCCGCAACGATACCGGGATATATCCCAATCCCAGACGTAAATAACGCATTTTACCGACTGGCCCGTGGTTTTTCGGATAATCGCGGTTGCCGCCGGTGTCATCGCGGCCATCCACCCGCGAAAGGAAAACTAATCTCGGGCGTGATAAAAATAGGGAGATCAACGAACGTGCCAGCAGCGTTTTCAAGCAGGAAATTTCCCGCGATCCTCTACGGGTATAACGTATCACACAGAAGTGTTAAAAAGTTCCGGATTATATCGGTCCGTTTGGTATCCCATTTCGAATTCAGCTTCAAACAAAATACAATGATAATTTCTTTTTATTCCGTCTCTGTTTTATTTCTTTTATCGAGCATCGAATTCATCGGAGAAAGATGGCAACGAGATCTCGTGGCTTTAAACGAATACCTCGCTGGATTGATTTTTCGTTTCGAAATGGAAAAGATAATTTTCAATCAAAGAAGAAGAATTTGTTATCTTTGATAAAAATACGTGTAGTTTGCGTGCTTCGCAATCGTTTATGATCGTTGTTATTAGGAATAAGGAGAAAATTCTGCTTGGAGAATTCGATATTGCGATATTAAACGATTCTCGAGTTCTCGACTCTTCGTGATCTCCGGCCGCCATTGCGGAGGTCTCGAATGATCTAACGACCTCGAACTTCCACTACGAATGTCCTCCATAAAACCGGAACACGGCTTCGCGGAATCGCTAAGTGATATCGGATGATCCCGAGATGATCCGGAACAACGTTGAAATGATCTGGAATACGAGGTCGTAAACGGCCCTATATTAAACGCGACGGTGGTCACGCGGTGAATAAAACGTCGGAATTTCAGTTCCGTTGAAATTCGCGCAAATTTTCGGGATAATCAAACACTCGAACGGGGAAAGCTCTCGTTTCAACAGCGATACGCTGAATTAACGAGCCCTTAAGCCGCGATCGCATCTCGACCGTCAAATGGCCAGGGTTAACAATTTTTCGAGGCCGGCGAACTTGAACTTGCGCCTCGTTAAAACGATATCTTAAATACAACGGACGTTTTCAAATATTTAAACGGAACGATAAACGTCACTTTGTGTTTGAACAGCGGGGATGTTCGGCTGCAATACGTTCACCGGATGTAAATCGAGGCGGAGTTTCGCGAGTGGTATTTTTCAAATATTAAACGCGAACGTTCCCTGGTATCAGCCATACGCGGGACATTCGTTGCTGGAAAAAGGGAAAAAAAATGAAAAAAAGAGAGAGGGGGAAGGAGAAAAAAGAAAAATTAGTAAAATAAAGGCAGGGCGGAAATTCGAAACAAAAAATGTGCACAGCGCGAGAACGAAGCGCTGATAAAAAATATTTTATGCTTTCGTGTGCAACGCATTGATCGTATCTAGTATTTTTATAGTACGATACGATATTTTTTAAACGCATCATTCCCCTCGTTCGTCTATTTTTTCTTTACCTCCTACTTTTTCCTTTTTTTTTCACTCTTTGTTCCTTTTAGATCGCCGGTTTTTCCTCGGATCGAGTGGAAATTGGAAAAAATAGGGGAAAAAAGCTGAAGAATATCCCGCTGGAATTTTCGTATCTTCGCCGTTGATGGAGAAGATAATGCGCGAACGTGGATAACGGTAACCGATAACAACAATCACCGATGTTGTTGCGCGTGGGTAATTAACATAACGCAGTTGCGTTACGTATAGGATGCGCGGCTGTGATTACCGTCGATTAATTAAGCGACAGTAACTAATTTTTGCCAGTAACAGAATAATCCGCCGCGCGCGGAACGAGACAGCAAATATGAGTTATTAAACGCGAAGTCGGCGTACCGTTGTTTTCGTAGCAATTCAATGTTAATGAAGCAGGAAGACATTAGAAAACCTTGTTACAGTTGCAATGTTATAACGTTAATATCCTACGCATTAATTGCATTTATATCGCTCGCGTTACAAAGAGCGGATAATTAACGAGAACTTCGATTCTATCTGGAACGGGAATACGATATAAAAACACAGGGAGAAAATTGATCGACGCTCGAAGCAAACCGATTTTCACCTTTTATCGTTCTATCCAAGATTAACAACTATCGTTCAATCGACTCGTTGCTTTTTCAACCAATCTCAACGAAAAGTTGTTCGGTCAAATCATCCATTCTTTACAAAAGCTAAAAACAACATCGTAAAAACTACCTCTTCAAACGACAACGAGAACATTTAAGAATAGACAAGTTCTAAACGATTATTCGAACATATGGAAAAAATGAAAACTATTTTTTAGTACAGGCATATTCGAGCGAAGAGAGCAACGAGGCAAATTATTCGCAAAATCGCAAACCTACATAATTTAATATTTTCCACGCATGAAACGCCGCTGTAATAACACGCTAAATTACCCCAAATATTTGTTATTCCGGAATAATAACAGAAGCAACATACGACGTGGAATAATACACACGCCCGATTCCCCGACGAAACGTTCCTCGTTTGCAGTAAAACACGAAATCCAGAAAAAGTCGTTGCATCTTTAATTCCCCTAACATGTCGACCGGCGAGTTCCTCGGTTCGAGAAAGCGTCTGGAAAGCGAGGTCCCACGGTATTTTCCGAGCGTATGGAAAAACGCGAGGTTGGGAAGCTCAAGGACGACCTCGCAGGTGGTTGTTCGGCCGAGACGTAAAAAACGAGCCACTCTGGAGTCTCGATGCGCCACCCCGATGACCCGAGGGCGACGAAGGGAAGGGTAAAGGTCAGGGGTCTCGACTGGTCTCGGCTAAGGGCCCCAGGGGCTAGCTTAGACAGAGTGAAGGAGCGTCGCGGTAAGACACCCCTTAGGGCTGTTTCCAGAGAGGATCGTACGTTACACGCCGCATGGATGACCACTCGAAACCGAGCGTGCAAGCTGGCCGCCGAGCCTCGTCCAAACGACGACCACCACCAACTTGAAAACATACGGACGAAGAAACGATAAATATGAAGAGAGGCCAGCGTTGGTGTTTGCTCATGGCGCGGTCCCTCGCGTGCTCTGGGACAAGGCTAGTTTTCAGTTACCGAGTCTGCTTCATAGCCCGCCTGTGTTTCCAAACGTGCACCGTGTTTCCATCTGGAAGCTGCACTGGGTAAGTCTGCTGGAATTTTTCATCTACTTATCCCGGATTCTACGCGCAGCAATTACTGAAATTTCGGCCCACGTTTTCAAGTATGCACGCGACGAGGATTACGTGGATCAACTCCGCGGGAAATTTTCGATACTTTATACGCCGATATTAGCTACACGTTAAAAAGTTAATTATTGGTTTTAGGAATATAAAGAGGTAATGCATATCTGACGATCCTATGACAGGCCAGAATGTGACTAGCATTTCCGGTTATTTGGGTAACGAATATCGATAACCATAACTAACGTTATTGTCGCGTCAAAATTTAGATTAGAAATTAATTAGAACCCAAAAATCTTTGTGTTCATTGATATTCTGTAACAAGTACTGGATTAAAAGTTGAGTATTTATAATTGTAAAACATTTACTAAAATTTTAGTAATTTTAAGGCAAGATTCCCTTTAGCTCTAACAATATTCGTAATTACTCTGTACAATCGAACGTTTAAATTCATTCACCCTCGCAAACTTTCGGTAACAAGGTCTCCAATACAAAGTCTACAATAGTGACCAAAAACGAAACCCATTCTCAGGGACCAGTAGCAGCATAGTCACTGCGAGGTCCCTCCTCGGGACCGCAAAATACCGGTGGAAAAGGAGCAAAGGCTGGCAAAAAAGGGAAGAAAGAGATCCGAGACACCTCGCACGACCGGGTATAAGGTGCACGGGAGCAGTTTCGCAGGTGGGACGAGCGTCTCCCGGTGGTTCCCCGGAAACGCTCGCAGCAAGCCTGTAAATATTTATACCGACGGAGCGTGAGAAAAGTCTGAAGTGCTCGCGCGCCGCCAGAGATACCCCTTCTCCAACCCCGTACACGTCTCGGCGCAATGTACACACGCCTCGTGTACGTATGCACCGGGTGTAAGAAAGAAACGGGCTGACTAGGGGCGAGAAAGAGACGGTGGATGAAGATATATCGCGGTATGGAACTGCAACCACCACCTAGGCTCCATCAGCCGAGTGGAACGAGCCCTCTGAACGAGCCGGACCTCGACCTCCGACACCCACAGGCCCATGAATGAAATCCATCCAGCCTATTCCCTACGGTTTATCGCGCGATCCTTTCGCGTGCGACCGGAATTCATTAATTCGCCCCTCTCTGCCTCCCCGCGCTTCGACACTCGGCGCATTCTCTTTCTTCCGGTGCAAATGGCGTCCTCGGGGTTCTGTGCGCGCCGGTTCAGGATGGACGACGACCACTGTGCGTCTGACTGCGCGCGGCCTCCGCCGATTGTTTCCGAGGGCCGGGTCTATTCTTTCCTCCTGTCTGTTAACGCGGTCTTGCCGTGGAGGAGAGGCAGGTGGAGAGAGACCGGCGCTCGTGCCGGGGGATGAAGCGTTCGTGTGAATACCCGGCGAGCGTGTGCTGTGCGTGCGGCCATTGTTCCCCGGAATTGCGACATCGGACAACGCGATGGACCGGGGGTATTTCGACGATAAGTCTGCCTTGCCCGAGTGATTGGGGTGTGCTTTTCGGATCTTCCTACGGTATACCGTGCTGTACCGCGAAACCATCCTGCTCTAACTCGTGTTTGCGAGCTAAAGAACCGTCTGGGCTCGGATCGCGAGTTAGAAAGAGGATCAGAAATGCACGGAGGGAGTAATGGCGCCGATGAAGAGGAAGGTGACACGCGGGTAAATCGCGGACGGAATGTTAGCCCGGTGAATCTTTGGATGACTGCGAAACGCGTCCTTCGTCGTCTCCTGGGCTACGGTTAATTAGATTCAGCCCCGGGATCGTGTTTTTCTTAATTTTCCTAATTATAACTTCGTCTCGCAGGGGACTTTCAACGCGCGCCGTGGCCCGGGAATTTTCCGCTGCACCGGAACATTTAATCGTACTTATATATACAAAAATTAAACTATTCCTCGACGTTAAGCTGAAAGCTGGATAGAGCGACGCGACCACGCAGAGGAGGGAAGAAAAATTCGGGCTATCCTCTGTGTTTACGAAATACCGAATAAAATGAAGTGGAACGAGGGTAAACACGCGGGTGTATTATTTCTTTTTGAAATTATCAACCGTGCCGCGGATGGTTATTATTTTCCTCGTACTGTTTTTATTCTCTCACCCTATCGCCGGGATTATGGTAATTATATAAATGCGCCAAGTTGCCAAGCGATTGTTGCATACCTACCGGATTCGCGTTTGTTTTAAATGTTCTTTCCACGTTTCGCTCGGTATCTAGATAATATATTACACATCGCGGCTTGTAAAAAGCGAGAAGTACATTTTAGAGGAATTTTTTAATCCGCAATCCGACATCGCTATGATCAGTAAAACGCAACGAGAAATAATAAGTATACACCTGTTGTAATCGGTTAACAACGCGTGATACTATCACCGTGTGTGCGTTTAAGAGATGAAACGACCGTCTCTGCAGTTGAGTCAATACGACCTGGTGTTTGCCGAGCGGAGACTAAAATAATTAACCCATTACGACCGAAAGTTTTGCAACTTGGTAATTACGCCGCTAACAACTGTTACGTCCCATCTAATCTAGAAATGCACCGTGAAAAGGAACAGATAAGAATTATCATACTCGGCATCTTAATTTGCAATTTAAAAATTCCCTCGCTTCCTTGCTAACTCGAAGCTAAATGTTTCTAAATAACGATATCGTTGTACCGGATATGTTCAATTGCATACCTGTCGAATGAGCATAAACAAACAAATACGGAGAAAAAAAGATCAAAGGAAAACGAATACTGGAGATTATTATGGGATTATTATTATTGAAAACCGAGTATGCGAAGCGGTTTCGAGGTCTCGTGATTCGCCGAGAAGGGTCCGTTCTTTTACCGAAATTTCCTTCCTTCACCTGTCCACCGAATCCTTCGCGATGCGTCACTTCCGGCCCACGAAACTGCTCAAGGTCCCAAGGGCCTTGGAAGAGGGTAAGGGAGCCGAGCTCGGCGAAGACACCGAAAGATGGTTCCGGTGCGGTGCCCCGTGTGGGATTCTCCCACGCCGTGGATCCTCACCTTTCTTTCGCTCGAATGCGAAGCCTTTATCTGGCCGCGGAAATCTAGCAGAGCACAGAGCTATCGACGCCAGGCCACCGCGATAATTAGAGACAGACGTTCTTGGCTCGTGAGGACAGGAAACGACGCGGCCGCCATCTTCCCTGTTCTCTCTCTCTCTCTTATCCTACCGTTTTGTTCCTTCGCTCTCGATCCTGTTTTATTCTCAAAAATCTATTCGACCATATCGGAATCTCGAATATGACCCACGTATCGAAGCACTCTGGGGTGTTGCGAAACGTTTAATACGATCATTTGACGAACGAGGGATGAAGTTACAGCGAATCGATTCGGAGCGTAATACATGCATTATGGATGACGAGGTGCCGCGTCAAATTGAAATCGCGTAATCCATCATAAATTGCGTGTACCGATATGGGGAAAAATTTCAGCGAGGAAATTCCTTTGCTCGATAGGAGATACTCGGGTATCAATCACGGAACATCGGTCCGATTTTTCAGAGAAAAATCCGAGAAACATCGTGGGATAGCTCGGAAACCGCTAATTAAAGCCTTGGAACGGAGTTCTAGGAACGAGCTGCAAATGTTTCGCGACTGATTTCTCTTTATTAAAAAAGTTTCCGGTCCACGGTATCGGCTGGTCTACACCAGGTCGCTCTCGAGGAACGGTAAAAGCCGCGGGAAAATCGAAGATAGAGTTCGTACGAGCTTTCCTCGTCTATCTTATGAAATAAAAATGTCCCCGATGTTTGCTGATAGTTTGCACACCGTGCTTTCGTATTTGCCATACACACGAACCATCGAGTCCTGCTCTCTGCCGAGCTATACAACAGAGGGACGTGACTCGAAGGGACACGGACATTTATGATTCATGGTGTGCACCATACCCCCTATCGTAAGTGCTTCAAGTTCCATTCAACGTTACCTAACTATGTTTGCTTAACCCCTTGCAATACAAACACTCGTTACACTTAAACGACACATGGCAAGGGGATGTCCCTACGAAACACGTGACCCTTCGGCACACATCGCTCTCTATCGTTCTCTGCCTTCGATTCTATCGATACTGTTTAACTATTCCTTTGTTTCGGTCCACCAGAGTGCCCGGCGAATCGAGAGTATCGTTCTTTCCCAATGATACTCCATTCGAATCGACGATGACATATTTTCCTAGCAATTCAACCGCGCTATTTCATTTGGTCGAACACATATCCGACCGTAAGAATCTAATCTATCGTTTCTAATCTGTCGTTTCAAACCAGCACCTCGAGAATAAACCTACCTAAAGACACAGTAGAATCTACGACTCGATTTATAGACTTTACTAATTAATTCTTACGAATGATTAATTCCAGCGACTAGTCCCGAGTTAAATTCTAATCTAGAAATAATTAAAATTTCGTCAAGATGAGTTTTTGCCTGACCATTCGAGTTCCACTGGTGCGTGCAACGGTCAACAGCAAAGTCGGTCACACGACGAGCTATCTCGTCGGAACACGTCGAAGAATAACACGTAACCGAGCCGGAAAGACATCGGCGAGAATTGACCACGAGCTTGACCAACGATGTTTACACTCGGTCCTATCTGCTAACCACGCTTCTCAGGTCGCGGTATTTACGTTTGGCTCGATTTCCTTACCACTAGACTCATACCGTGTTCTAGGTTAACCGAGATTCCAACTGCTATAATCGGTAGAAAATATTCTGCACTTGTTACAAAACACGTATCACCTATCGAGTCGCGACGTCTCTCGACGCATCTCTTTCTGGTCGACTGACAGAAAATTCCGAATCAATCCACTCGCCGTGTTGCACCTGTCCTCATTACCCTGGAACACACCAGGCATACACTGGTGGTCGGATTTGCACAAGCGATGCTCGCAATCTCTCAGAGATCAAAGACCGACTCTCCGCTGACAAACAGGTCACGTACATAGGGATATTTATTTACGCGAAGCTAACCCATAGAACTTGGCGGCGTAACCTCTATCTTCGCAGCCGTTCGTACAACATTAGCATAATCTCGCGTAAAACATCAAAATGGTGGCCGAGATTACAGCCTGCGCGCCGCTCTATAACCCTAATCATAGCCGGGCGGCTCCCTTACCCTCAGCGACGAAGCCGGCCCCGTTTTACATTGTACCGTTTAATTTCAGTCAGGTAGTACACGCGATACGTTATCGGGATTATAGTATTTAAATAAACCGATCGTATTAATTTGCACAATGGCCCGGCGGTAGCCGGCGCACGGATACAAACGCGCTGACGGGAAACGCGAAACATCATAATAACCCAGGTTCATGATCGTTCCCGTATTGATTGAGGTGAAACGCACGGTTCTTATATCCACAAATCTACGTTAATAATTTCGCCGGTCAAACATTTGCACGGTTCTCGTAAGCTTGCCTGGGAACGTTCCGATACATCCGAACGTCACGGCAAAAACCGGCCCGGTTAATAAGCACCGTTGCCATCCGATCGTTCCGCTGATTATTCCGATATTTCTTGCCGCGTTTTCACCCACCCAGCAAGGAACCCGCTGCTTTCTTGCCTGCGGTCCCACCGAGGATTTATACATATTCAAACGCTGAAATAACGGGAGCACGGCGAGACGCGTGGCCGATCGAACCACGGAAGGATCAATGAACGAGATCGGGGGTGGACGGCGATGAACAGCCGATGAGCAACATCCGGCGAGAATATTTCGGAGGGTAGACACTGGGGTTGAAGATCGAGTCGCCGGAGAATTAGGATTTATTCGAGGTTATTTTAGGAATCGACGGCGGTCGGTGTCTATTTTCAGACAGGTTGATCTTCTGGTGGTCGTCTGGTAATTTTTGGAAACAGAAATTAGTGGTATCGTATTTTAGGGTAGGTTTCCGAATTTAAATCACTTAAAGATTAATGATTGGTAAAATACGACGCGAAGAAATTTGTCATTCTTAGAAAAAACAAGTACACAGATTTCCTTATTTAACTAATCGTTAATTAATACATGGTAGTGATAATTTTAGCGTTAAGCAATTTAATCATCTAACTTTAAACGATATAAAATATTAAAAAATATTATTATTAGGATACTTGTTACTCTAACTATTCTAGTTATTAAAAAAAAGAAAGGAACGTTGACATTTTCAAAAAAATATAAAAAGCGTAACAAAGAATTCAAGGAAAGAATAATTATCTTTAAAGCGGTGGCCGAAAACTCATTGTGGCTGGATAAATGTTCTAACGTTCCACTAATGAAAGATTAACTGTTACAATCGATGAACGATGTACTCGACAAACAACAAGCACTGTTTCACGCCAAATACGTGGCCCCCTCTTTTAAACCCCGAAAGGGACCGGCTATTCAAACAGGCTGTTTCCAATTAACTCAATTAATCAACACCCTTCACAAAAAGCACTCGAACCACCGGTCTGCTTATCCTTTCAGAATCGTTCGATCGAAACGAGTCGAGCTTCAAAGAGGTCCGTGTATTCAGCCTCGAATGGGTTCCTTTCAAATTTTGCACTCCGGTGAACTGGGCTCACCGTGGACACTGATTTTTGCTCTCATTTTTGTTTAGAAAATAATCTACACCGAAAATCGCTAAACTGCCCTTACTTCCTTTTCCTTTCTCTTTCTCTTTATAAATCGCAACACGAGCTGTGCGATACACGCGTATGCTGGTTCGAAAAGCTTTATTTGACCAACAAAACACGTATCCGTACGAAAAACCGTGTAAAAAAGACACACAAAGGTCGGGAAAAAAAATATTTCGAAACATTTCGAATAACCGAATTCCCGAAAAACTGCAATAACAATTTAGCAGTTGGAAGATAGTACCTTCGGCGAATCCCGAGCCTGTAGTATCGCGGGAGAAAAAATTCCTCCGAATGGACATGCATATCAATGCTAATCCCGTCGATACGATCGCCTCTTATTTCAAACGCGGACGCAATGGCGGCTACCAGCGCGTCCTTTTTACTCGTGACCGGGCAAACAAACACGCGGGCCGAATGCACGGGCAAATACGCAATATAAATTTCGCCTAGCCGCCGGACAGATGGAAGAGTCGAACGCGAAGGAATAATTCATCGGCACCTGCTCGCCGTCCCGCGCCCTCTATCACTCCCTCTCTTTCTCTCTCTTTCTCTCTGTACCCATTATTTATTCGAAAATTCGACGTGGAAGCAGCGGCAGTTGACGAAGAACGAAGAGGAGGTCGCGTGGGAGGCGGAAGAGGAGGACAAGGAGGAGGCAGGGATGAGGTAGACGACGGTGAACCAGGACACGTCGGTGACTCACGTAAAGAACAGGATGAAAAACGTCTGGCCTCGGGGTTTCAGAGGAAGTGACGTGGCTTCTCTCGTGTCTAAACTGTTTCTGTCGTCCTCGGTCTGGCTTCGTGGCTCATTGTCCACCGTTCCTTCAACCGCGCCAGGAGTCTTGGTCCCCTCGAACACGGGGACAATAAAGGAGACGAGCAACCGTGACCTCTGACCGGGCCTGTCCGCGCGTCCTCCTCCGCCAAGCTATCGTGTCTATGTTTAATTTCAAGCCGTTTATCTTCTTCCCATACCCCGGTCGCGTTCTACCCGCGACCAGCCAACGTTTTTCCGTTCGGTCCCCTAATAAGGAGACAATGCGTTCCTTTCTCCTTCCTCTCCACCGTGGCCGCTTCCTGCAGCCGCGTAATGAGCCCGCCGATGATTTGCGAACGGGTCTCTTAGGTTTCCCAATAGAAATTTCTTTCCGGGAAATTTGACGCGTCGGATGTTCGCGGCGAAGAGGATCGCTTATTACGAATTCCTGCTTAAACGAAAGCGTTAAAGAGAAAATCTGCGATCGATCGGTGGGAAAGGTGTCTCTAGACGTGGCATGTACGGGTCTCGTGTATCGATGAAATGCAGGATGGAACTGTTGGACCTTAAACCGGAATGCTGAACCCCATCCATCACATTCACCAGACATACCATTGTCCGGCTATCATTCATCCTGGTACCTTCGCGAGATTTTATTTATGGCAAGAAAGTGGACACTTTGGACACATCCGTTATCCCGAATTCTCCTTGCAACTTCCTCCAACGTAGACCTCGTACTTGCTTCAAACCTTCTCCAACGTCCATTTCGCAATAACCTGCACAACCACCCCAGCCTTCGAATTCTATTCTCCCCTTTTGTTTCGCCCTCGAACGCTATATCGCTGTTCGCTCAACGCATTCCGCGTTTCCTCTCAACTACCCGCTCTCAAATCGCTACCGACCCACTTCCTTTCTTCCCTCTATCGCGCTTCATTTCGCTCGGTGCTTTCTGAGCTGACACCTAAAGTATCCTTCACACGCGAACGTTTATCCACCGAGTATTTACTATTTGCTTGCCGCATCGCGCACGTCCACACGCTCGTTCTCGTGTATCTCTCGCGAAATCCTGCCTTAAAAACCATCGCGCGGCCTGCAGCGAGACGGAGCGGAGCGGAGCTGCAGCCGTTTAAGCGAGCCCAGCGGCAAGCACCGCGGCAATTACACGGTCTCCCTCGTCCCTGATAAGTTGGTTAACTACAGACAGTGATCACCTAATTTGAGCGGCGTATTTTGCCACGGCTCCGCGGCGCGACCTTAATCTCGCGCTTCCTTCTCCTATTCTGTCTACTCAAGAAACAAGCTAATCCTCGAACTAGGCTAAACTCCGGTAATTCCAGGCCCCTGCTAAGGACCCGGCCACCGAGCTAACCGACCTAACCGCCCGGCATTCATAAAATCGGCCAGCTTTCTTTACAGATTAACGTCACCTCTACGCTATTAAACATCCCCGTCTGCCATTTCTCTTTCGCGTTATTGCGGATTCATAAACCGTGGCTCCTGCCCGGTGTCCCGCGGAAGGCTATAAAATTATAAGTAGCTTTAGCTTCGCCCCGTTAATCAAGAATTAATTAACTCGCTGCCTCGTAACGCGAAGGAACAATGTGGCGCGGTTTATGAACGGACCGTGACACGCGCCACGCATCCGTCCAGCTCGCGCGGTATTATTAATCGACGCGATGAACTCTATACGAACTTCGAGCCGAATCGTTCGATCAACCCAGGAAGGAGCAAGCCGCGAACCCACCAAAAACGCCCATGAAAACCAAAATCCTGGGCTACCCGACGAAACACCGCCTTATTAGCTCCCTCGTCCGAACACCGACCCGCTCTCCACCGCTTCGACCCCAGCTAAATACTCCGCTTAAAACACCTCGACCGAGCTACACCCTCGTCAGATCCCTGGCACTCGTCGTTCACCTGTTCCGTCTCGTCCACCTTCGCCATTTATACCTTTTATCCCCAACTTATCGACCAACCACCGATCCGGTCGAGGATCTAACCTCCGTCAGGAATCATCGCGCGATACGCGTATTATCGCACGGATGTACGAAGAGCAAACATACGTAGGAGAGGGCAGCGAGGAATACGCTGAGGGATAGACAACCGAAACGTTGGCAATGGTCGATGGTAATGACGCCTCAAACAACGCGGCACTGTCCGATGAATAAGCGAGAATTCACGAGCGGATCGCTGCAGGTGTGCGTGCGTTTACCGACGCGTTGGCTTCTGTTTTCTCAGAAGCCGAAATTTCTCCAGAGCGATGACGACTCCGAGGGTGGTTCCGAGAGTTGCCCGACGAAAACGGGTAATGGCTAATTTGCGACGTAGTTATCCGCGAATAGAGATAATCGCTAGAGTAAGTATCGATCAGTAATATCGTTGCATGACCGGTTCTTAACGGACGAAATCGGCTGTTCGTATCTATTCCCAGGCTTAACGAACGTCCCAATTGACGTTTCCCTCTATTTGGACTAGCTAGAGCTCTCTCTGTCTCTCTTTAGGAGGATGTATGGTTGTTATTCCGCGTTTAATTGAGGAGGCGAGTTGTCCGGACTGTTTGCTTTCGAAATCGTTGCCGGCCTCGCAGATCGAAGACGAAGGCGTGTTCCGGGTGTCGAAGAAACCGGGTCTGTCTTGATTGGTTACTCTAAAGGTGCGTGGCTGATCAGCGGAGCGTGTTGGATGCGAAATAAATCCGGTTGATGGAAATATTCAGCGGGATGTCGGTGTTCGTTCCTTATAATTATTGTTTATTCACTCACAACGGTCAGAAGACTTCGCTATTTTACATTATACAGTAACATCGAAGGATTTAGTTATATAATAATTCCGAAAATAGAAAACTTTCACCTACCAGACGCGAAAGTGACCGAAGTGACCTTCTTCCTACTCCTTCAAAAGACATCTTCCCGACACACTCACCTTCCAATTAAAAACCTCTATTTTTACACTACCCAATCCTGTACCAACCAATCACAATTTACTCGAATTAAATTCCAGAAAAACACCGACAGAACACAGACAGAATACATTTGACCGTCACCAGTAACGCATCTTCGAACCTTGTAAAAACTTTGCCTCCTTGCATCAAACTGAAATAAACTCGTACAACCCTAATCGAATTAGTTCACGTTTGTAAAAGGTCGCAGACGTCGTTTGAATTTATTACGTCCCAAAAAATAGAAGTTCGGACGAAAGAATGAGTCCATTAGAAGGCCCAGGACGAAACCCTTTCTTTTCCTTTCGTCCCTTTACAGCTTTACCGCGACGCAGAGGATACCTGGCCACGAGAAGATTGAATCATTTGAATGAAAACAGAGGTTCTCGGGTCTAGGTAGACTCGAGCTTTCTTTTTTCCAATTTCGGAAAGAATCAAAGGACCAAGGAAAGAAAGAATTTGAGTATCAGGTCATTTGTTATTTGCCGAAGAACGCGGGTCCCAGCAAAGGGTTGCGTTTCGAAGGTTGTTTAAAGAATTGTTTAAAGAAACAATCGATGATTAAAAACGTCAATCCGAAGGATGATCGGAGATAATAGGGATGTCGATGGGAATTTAATCCCTTACCATAATATTTATTTCAGAAGAATCGGGGCCCAAGTTATGCGCCCGATTTGTCCGGAAAAGACCGGAAATAGAGGACACAGAGTGTCGGAACTTGAAACGTGATATAAACAAGATTTGTTTGCGTATCTATGTCCCACAAATATTCGTCGAACACAATAAAAAATAAATCTAATAATTCGTTATTTGCGCTGAACTAATTACGAGTAGGACTTGTGATATTCAGGTTTGGCCGAAAATTCTCATCACGAGTAAGACTCGTCAAAGTATGGCAAGGGGTTAACCCGCAATTTCCTATGATTTGTATATACACGTGTGCGGTACAATTAACTTTGCAAGATGTTTGATAAATAATTACGATTAGTTGATTATTAAACAAAGAAAAAGATTTATTGTTGCAAATTGGCCCGATAGCCTTACGACGCCTCTGAGGCGTCATTGTAAGCTAAAGGGTTAATCGGACGGATAGATCCGTCGCGTGGAAGAGTGTGAATATCAAATGAGCGTGATTTGGCTTAAAACATACGGGATTTCCGATGATCCAGGTGTAGCGGTATAGCGGTCACTGGAGGATGGAGCTCGAGGTCACCGTCATCCTAGGCCAACTCTCTCGGTATCCGACGTGAGTGACGTCGGGAGATTTGGACGAGGCCCACGAGGCAAAGGTAATCTCTCTGACCAGTCGAAAGGACGAATAACGTGCAACAATGACGTGACTCCGCAGCGAGGATATTTAAAATCCTGGATTTCAAGGATTTCGAGAATTTCGGGAACAGTCCTAACGGACTCAACGAGAAATCGAAATGAAAATGGAAAGTTTCGTGGTCGATGGACGGGAAAGCATCTGCCGCGTGGACGGCGAGAAATTAACCAACCAGCCGAGCTTTTAATTAGAGACAAACGCTATCCGCGGGACCAGGTTTCCTCTTCGACGTGGAGTAAGGTTAAAACGAAACGTCGCGACGATTCTAACCTGTGGAATTCCAATTAGCGCGATGGTAATTCCGGTGTAAAAGCAAAACGATGATCTCGAGCAACTTCTGGCGCGCGTGAATCGGCGGACGGTTGCGAGGACCGCGATGCGAGCATAAGTCGTCATTGACACTGAGCTTAACGAGCCGTGCAATTAAAAAGTCATCCATCTACGAACCACCGACGTTGATTTAGTATCATTTCTGCGCGTTTACCGAGCCGCGCTAACGCCATCCTCTCCGTTCTTCCCTAACTTTTTCCTCTTCCTTTATTTTGGCTCTCTCGTTACCGAGCAAAAACGCCCACACGATCTGCCACGATTCGTTGATAATAAAACGCGAACGGGGAGACAGGGAAAAGGAGAGAGGCATAGGAAGGGAGGAAAAAGGACAGAAATGATCTCGCGTTAACGTAATCGCTGGATAGCAACCTAGAACGCGGTAATCGACGCGGAAAACGAGTATTTTGAGGAGATTAAAAAGAGAGAGAGAGATAGGAGGGGAAAAAATATAAAATGCGAGAATAAAATAAAGCGTAAATTTACTGGACGTTAATGGACTCTCCGTTTCGAGCTATGAAATTGCAAACAATTTAGGTTTCCGTCCATTACGTCGATCGCTTTGCGTGCAGAAAAACGATGATTCCTCGCGTTGATGCGTCGCGTGTAATATCGGTTGAAAAATACCGTTTTTCCTTTTATTTTCGTCCCCCACCTGGCCGTTTCGAGCCGTCGCTCTGTAAAAACAATTCTACTTCGAAGTGGTACGCGAACAGGTGTTGAACGTCGGTCGGAATGCTACTGCGCCGACGGTAATGACGCGTGAAATTTGTTTACAGTTAGCTGAAAAGCG
Source organism: Euglossa dilemma (assembly GCA_002201625.1). Lineage (NCBI taxonomy): Eukaryota > Metazoa > Arthropoda > Insecta > Hymenoptera > Apidae > Euglossa > Euglossa dilemma. Next base: position 7,260,692 of record NIJG01000123.1, read on the forward strand.
CGGGATATCCGGGAAAGAGTGTTATCCTTTGACGGGCGCAAGTAAACGCGAATTAGGCGATATGGATGCCGTGGAATTTTAATCCGAGAGTTCGCTCGTTAAAATCTCTCGCGTTCGGTAAGTGTTTCGTACCGAAAAAAAAGAATAAAGCGTTACGGAACGACGAAGCTTTCGAAATTTTTGATAACACAGTTACCCAGTGATACGACGAATTAATTGAAATCACCCGCGTACTTTCATCGTCCGTACTATTATTTCGATTTTTTATTTTTATTTCATATCTCGTAATATCATACTTTCAATTTAACCGTTCGGTTCAGTTCCATATTTTTCCTTTGCAAATTAATATCCGACAATCAATTCGTATTTTAACTTGTTCCCTTCTATTTTTCCCAATATCGCATTCGACGTGAACTATTTATAGATCGGTATTTACAAACGGATACACGCGTACTTCTTTCGACAAACAAACAAAAAGGAAATAATAACTAGAACCGTGAAAAGGAGAATTTATCAATTTCGCGGGAGTTTGATGCGAAAAGTGGACGGGAAATCTGAAACAAAACATCTCGCGATCGCGAATTCTACGCGACGCGTCCGCGTAGATGGAATCTAAACACAGGTATCCCGACAAGATGGCGCGCGATCGGATTTCGGCTCTGGACAAATCTCTTCTTCGCCGAGGTGTCGCTGGAGAAATTCGAAATTTCCCGGAAACCGATCTCACGTTGCTTACCGCGATCCCTGGCGATTTCGTAATGGCGCCTCGGGTTTCCGCCTCTAAATCCCGTTGGATCATGGATCGAGGAATCCCGATGGAAACGGGCGGAGGAATCGCGACTCGAAGATGGTTCCTTGCTCGCCCGATTTGGTCGGAGGTTTATTAATGTGTAAGCAAGAGGAAAGAGAAAAGTCGGGCAAAAGTGGCCAATAAAATTCGACGGCGAGCTGGGAATTGCGCTCGGTTCTGGAAATAAAGTAACGATTGATAACGTCGATTATCCGCGGTTCGGTTCGTGGCTCCTTTTATGGGACGTTGTGAAATTTTCGCTGATGTTTCGGGCTATTTCTCCAAGAGTGTATTCGTTTCATTGTTTCAACTTCAATCGCTCGGACCGATTCTTATTTCGACCCAAGATCCTACGACTTTTACGTAACTCGCCAAATTCCAGTCTCCTTCGAGGTTACATCCGTGTAATTTATTTCGAGGAATTAGAAGATCCCTTTCGTCCGATTCTTCGATGTTTAACCCTTTGCACTCGAGAGGCGACTCTCAGTCGTCATTTAATCAGATTCTAAAGATCGATGTTAATCGATATATCAAATTTAAAATTACCCACCGATGCGTGGTCTGTCGAGATAAAATAATTCCACGTCTTAATTTTCATAGAATTTCTTATTTACCGTTTTAAAAATATCGTTGACTTTATGGTAGAAGATCTGCGAATTACTATTTTTCTGTAACGAAAAAATCATCGAGTGCAAAGGGTTAAAGAATCCCTAGATTTAAAAAACAGTGAAATATTTGGTTATTTTTCACGCGGTGATATANAATCCCTAGATTTAAGGAACATAGCGAAAAATTTGGTTATTTTTCCCGCGGTGATATATTTATTCGCGGAATAATTCTATATCTTTTTTAAAATTAGGAAATTAGGAAATCGACGAGACGAAATTTCGCAGAGACGATGGCGATATTAAGGAAATTGATGCGACGTATGCGCAATTTCTCACGCGTTGGAAGAAATTGTCTCGGAAGCGGAGAAACGGCATAATGGCGACGCGATGTTGAATAACTTACGGTGCGTGCGTGCAGTGATCGTTGCGGGTGAAAAAAACGAATTTTCCTTGGCGCGGGGCGACCGTGCAATTTCCGTGAAAATTTCTCAATAGAATCGGCGATCCGCGCGCGGGAAAAGGAGCGTTCGAGACGCCTGAGGATGGCTCGGCCGCGGAAAAATGCCGTTCAAGGACGACGTAAAACAAGAATTATGGAATCATTTATTTCCAGGCATCCTGTTCGAGCTGGCTGCTGCGTTTCCTACGGCGAGAAGATACCATTCCACAGGGGGGATATTAAAACGGACGATCAATTCTGCATGAGACGTGCCAAGGCCGCGCGATGGATCTCGCGGAAAAATTTGCAATACCGTTGCACGCTGAATTTCCAATCCAAATTCACTCTGCTTCGATACATTCGTTTGCGTAGTTATTGTGTCTCTCTTCTTCTTCCTCCTTTTCCTTTCTTTCCACAGCGAAATCGATAAATGGGATAGTGCTTTTTTATGGGCTCCGATCGATTATGCGACGGGCAGGAAGGCCGTGGCTATGTTTTCATCGAATTTCCATTAACTGCCGTATTTTTTTACCGGAAGAGATTCTTCTGGGGGATAAGAGCTATGGGATCTTGAATACATTTTAATATTACGTTTTCAATTTAACGGACGTGTAGCATGAGAAAATCGAGGATAAAGCCTTCGCCGGTTAACGAATTGATGTGTTTCGAGAAGCAGAGATACGCGTATGATATTTAAATATCCATAATTTTAAATTAATATCGTTACATATGTTACGGTGAATGCGATTAATCCGGTGATTATGTATAATTGCCGGTTATTACATATAATCACGACTAAATTTGGCAAATGTGACGAATGCGGGAACGTGTTGGAAAATTATCTCTTTCTGGAGTTCGCAAGTTTGATAAATGTAGAAAGTCTTGCAAACTTTGTGATTCTAAATGTCACGACAGTCTAACATATGTAAATAAATAAACTTAATTGAAATAAATATTTTTCTTCTCTAAAATACAGGTTTACTTTATTTTTGATACCTAACTGGAATTGTATAAACTCGTTAATTTGATAAATATTCGAGAATTCGTTCCAATTACGAAACTTAACAGTGATTGTATATAATAACCGGATGAATTACATTTACAATAATCTATAGATTTTTTCCAATTTTTCCAATCTCATTTCTTCGTGACGTAAAGAGGAAACATTTATATCGATATTTCGTTCTTCGTAGAAGGCCGGTAGACTCGATCGAGATACCAGAAAGCCATTTCGAAATTATGAACTCAACTGGTCGTAAACTTGCCGTATAAAAATTCGCAGTGACGTAGAACGCGAGGGTATTCCACTTTTAATCTCTGCTGCAGAGGAACAGTGAATATCTTCGTCTAGCAAGAAGCATAAACGCTTGTAAAGAAGCCACAATGGGGATGCTTAATATTTCATCGCGGGCTTTTTAGACCCCGCGTCCCGGCCATTGCGTTAATCCAATATCGCGTAAACTCTTTTCAACGAGTCTTTGTTCCATTGTGCGATCTTTATTACATAAGGAGAGATCCGAATGGTAATGGACGTATGAGCGGGAATAAATATCCCGCTTTATGCGGACTTCAGCAACGTTTCGCGGAGATTTCTGACTCACCAACCTGTTCTCAATTACCGCTCTCGTTACAGCGCGATCTCATTACACAATTTTCATTACACCAGAAGAAAGGAAACCGAACAACCAGCAACGTATGCCGGCGCACTCCACCCTTCTCTCGTGTGAATTTCGTGAATGAAACACACGCTGGGTTACTACCTCCGGTTCTGACTCATTAACCAGTCCACGGTCGTTCCTCCATCGCATGATCTTTCGTCACGCTAACCGAACGAAGAGGAACAATTTGCGGTCCAATGTAGCCATATATTCTATATATTTCTACCTCTCAGATCGAATAATTACGTTCCTTTCGTATAGAAAAATAATCACCGATATTTCTGATTGAAACAATTTTCCTTGATTCGTGAAAAAAGGCTGAAGTTTAAATTATATAGTACTTCGTTCCAAAATATTACAAAATTAATTACAATATCGTAAGCATGATCTAACGAAAATAGAAATAATTTTATTGCGATGTAAACGAATGGGATATGAAATAAAGAACTTTGGTAATTTTTATAATTCCCGGTATGAATAATTTTATTGTTTTAAATCTAAGATTCGAAGGATATTCCTAGTGTTATTATTTTTAATTATCACGTGCTTTATGAAACACGTGTAGTGAGGTTACTTAAACCCAAGGAACGCGGTAGAATGGCAAACAGGATCAGGCGAGAGCATCTTCGTTTAGACGCTTATTTGTACCCCGAAGAAATTCCGCAGCGAGAAAAAATAAGGAATCCCTTTATTTCCCTTTGCGCCGGGAGAAAAGAGCGGAAAATATTAAAACACCGGAGGAAAATTTCACGCGAGACCCGCGACCGCTGCAAAGTGCGTTCCCACCCTCTTCACGGTTTCATTTTCCGCCTGACGAACGTCCATTCGACCCCGCCCGTCTGTCGACCGGTAAGGAGAAATGATATTTCAAATATTAAAACCGACGATGGATTCTAGCAGGCATCGCGACGGCGAAGAAGACGCGGCAGACACCTGAAATCGCGACGGAACCTCAGAATCTCGCCGTTCGTCCGCGTCTTTGTCTCGCGTTTAATAAGCGAAAAAAGAAAAAGACGAGACGACGGTAAACCGAGCCCTTTGTTCGGATTTTGGAAACACGACCGCAAAACCGCGTCGCGTTTCCTCTCTCCGGCTTCTCCTCTCGTTTCGCCACACTTTCCATGGCCCGTTTGAAAGCGAGACGACCTCTTTCTGCTTCGGCAACGGATTCCGGTTGATTATTCCGCGATTAACAAGTGTCACGGTGTCCGAGAAATAAAACAATCATTTTTGTCCATTCCAGGAAGATGTTTCGAGAAAAAGGAGAGACCTCACTCGGTCAGTTCTCAGCGGAGTTCTCCGCTGATTGCTTCAGAGTCGAACGGAATAACGAGGAAATTTCGAACCGAGCAGAATTAGATTCGGTGTTTTATTACCGCTGTATGCAAAGGAAATGAAGATCGAGAATGATACATGGGTAGTAACGAGTCGAGCTGGGTGCTGATTTATTCCATATCGATTTCTTTTACAGTGGCACGCCATTATGGCAGCAACCCATTCCAGAGGAACGCATATGAGCTGTTATTTCAACGTTCCGTGTGCTCTGAAAAATTGAATAAACCATGATTCTCGTGACAGAGGTACGCGGAATTTACTCCGAGATGCTTTTCCATCTCGTTCATCTGGATAAATAGATTACAGAGTATCATTATAGGCTACTGGGTGGTCACCGATGCCTTTGCCAACCATTCAGATGTCAATTTTACCCTGTAACTTCGTATCGATCTGCAATTTCTCTCCACGTCCTACCAAGGATAATGACAATGAAAGCACGTAGCGATACGTAGCGATAGAAAAACGAACGTTAACTAAACGCAAAGATAGGAGATCTGAAAGCAGTCGCTATGAATCCGTAGCTAATTCTGCTCGCAAGAAGCGGAGAGTGACAAGACTATACTAGGCCAAACCCTAGACCACGAGCGTGTCTAGCTTGATAACCAGGAGATTAGGAAAGCGGTGTGGGTGTACAGAGAGACTAGGTCCAAGAGAAAACAATCCCTGTGCCCGCAAATAGCTAGTGTCTGGTGTCAAGGGTTTATGACACGTCTATCGCAGTCAAGCATCGGTGTCATAGCGATCACGCTGCTCGGATCGCACACGGATATCCAACGCGGATATCTGCCGCGTGTTATCAGCCGAGATAATGGTCTCCGTGTCGCGTCGTCCATCGCGTGGCGATTTTTTTTCAAAGAAAGTCCGACCGCGAGAGGGGAATATTGGATCCGCGAGATTGAAAGAAAAGCTCGTGATCAGAGCTACGAGTACTCGCGACCAGACTTGGCTTGTTAAAGGACAGTGATATCGGTTATTGCTGCTTCGATTGTCCTTCGAAACAAGACTTTCCCGCTTGTCGTTAGGGAAGCAGAGACTTGTTCGATTGTCCTTCGAAGCAAACCTGGCTTCCTCTCGGAAAAGATGAAGTTCGACGTAGCCTGGACCAAGATTGCCAGGATGTCACGATTTTTTACCGTCAGGTCGTAGAACCAACCTAGATTCGATAAAAATGTCTCGGGAAATTCCGTACAAAGGTAGACGCGCAGGAGCGGCTGGACTGATAGGAAAATTTGAAATTTTAGAAGAACCGACGTCGAATCCGATCATTCTCCAATTTGTCTCTATCGAGGGCAGGTAGGAGCCCGGAAGTCGGTCGGGATGGTCCATGGGTCTCTTCTCGATCTATCGAGTTTACAGATGGTAGTAGCGTCTAGTTAATTACGAGCGTATGCAATTAGGCCAATCTACCGATCCCTGGATCACAGATTTCTCATAATTTGACGAATTTCGGCGAATTTCATTCGAATATTCGGTGACGTTATATAGTCACGAAAGTATTATACCTTCAAAAAGAACAACGAAGTATCGCGAGAATATTAGCGAGTTTTTCAGAACGCAAATGAACCGATCTATCGAATTTACAGACTCAAAGATGGTAGTAGCGTCTAGTTAATTACGAGCGTATGCAATTAAGCCAATCTACCGATTCCTGGATCACAGATTTCTCATAATTTGACGAATTTCGGCGAATTTCATTCGAATATTCGGTGACGCTATATAGTCACAAAAGTATTATACTTTCAAAAAGGCCAACGAAGTATCGCGAGAATATTAGCGAGTTTTTCAGAACGCAAATGAACCGCTATTCCGCGTAATGGCGGGAACAACAGCTTCGCTGTGAAATTTCGCGGAAAAAATGTTACTTCGTTGCCGTTGTGAAAAATATCCCAGCGTTACGTTTTTGGAAATGTATCTTGCTTTAGAACGTTACACCTCTCGCCTAATTACCCTTCATTAGCAAACGTGTTTATTTATCCTGTAGCTGCTCATCGTAATTTGGCGAAACGCTCGATTGGCCGGCAATCATAACGATAAAGAACCCGGCTGAATAGAGATGCAGTTCCTGCGCGTACCGAGTGGATAAATCAAACAAATAAATCAAACACCGGGGAAAACAAAATAGCGAAGAAACAAATACGTTTCGTATAACCGTGTTTTTATCGATCGTCCAATTTATATGCGCGATTTATATGTACACTACGAGGCAGCTTTAAAGTACTCGGTATCGCGCGAACCGATTCAATCATTCCGGAACTACTTCGTGCGTCATTATTTTTCCCCGATATCCATCCAGTACGTGTTTCATAAATAGTAACGAAATCATTTCGACTGCTTAAGTGAAAAACAGCCTTGTTTTCGCAGCGTCGAAAACTCGTTTCGCGATTGCAGCCCGTTCCCTTCTGCGTTTCCTTTCCTTTCCGAGGGGACTGTCCGACTGGCGTATCGAAGAGAGACAAACGAGTTTCGAACATTTCCAGAATTTCATTCCGCTCGTAATATTATTCACTTTCGTTCCTGGTTGTCAAGAAAGTGGTCAGTGACTGTGTCTTTGGACCGAGCAAGTGGATCCTGGTCGATAGTTGATTCGAAGGTGCGATTTAACTCTTTGGGGCACGGTAGGATTAACACTAGATTTACAGACGTTTTTGAATACCTACCTTTATGGAGACCCGTCAGATTTACGGGTAAAGAAAACTACGTATTTTCTTAAAAAATAAAACCATGAGTTTAATTTAAAAACAATTAGGATATTAACAAACTTAATATAAGTTAATTAAATCTATTAATATTGTATAACTGGAGCAACTCATCCGTCAAATTGACGGGTCCCGTAAATCTAGTGTTAAAAATGTTCCATTTTTTTGATGCACATTTTTTGGTGGGACATTTTTAAACCCACCTCGAAATATTGCAATAGTTGCATGCGCATAGGCACGGTATAGTATTTGAGTCCAACCCTATAATAACAAATTGAATTGAATTACTATTATTTCCTTATGTTTCTATATTATGCGATACCTTTCTTAATATAACATACCAATTTTGGTTAATTTAAAACGCGATAAAATTTCCGTGCGACATGAGTCTATTTCATTTTCTGAAATTCTATGCCTCAAAGAGTTAAACGACGAATGAATCATTATTACCAAACGAAAGAATAAATTACCAATGAGATAATATTCAGACTTTGAAAGGAATTAAAACAAGAGTCCATTATAATTTGTCGTTATATCAATGCTAAATCGCTCTTTTCTCGTACATTTTCAAAGAAAAAGAAACGAATTATACATCAACGGTTGCTTTCGTCTATTATATACACACCTTGATCCAATATCCGAAGTTTAACCCCAACAATTACTACCTGAAACGAATACCTCAACGATACACTTCCTCCGAGTTCTTTCCACCCTCTTTTACACCCTCGGAATGGAACAAGACAGCGAATAAGCTCGAGGCATCCCCTCGAATGCCGCTTATCAGCCGGAAATCCGGATCCAATTTTTCCATGCCGTCAGGCGGCGTTTAAGCCCGGCAACGGTTCTACCACCCCTAACATTCCAACCCCGAGACACAGGATGTTCCCTTTGTCCACCGATTGCCGGTTCGTAAACAGCTAAACCTCGGACGACGAAAATTCCATGCAGCTAAGTAAGTAAATCCTAATTCTTTACGATCTTGTCCATTAATCGAATACGAATGCTCGCTTCCAATATCTGCTGAAACACGCGAAAAATGTGCTATACTCGTGTAACACGTTGTATTTACTTGGTTCAACGAGGATTGACAGGAAATATGAAACAACGACGCATGATCGAACCAAGACTGAAACGCGTTCTCCTAAACTCAACGCACGAGAAGAGAAGGTGAATTTGGTTACGAGAACCAACGACGAAAGGGTGAAGAACACGACGCCGATGGTGGAACCAGGGGTGGAGTTTAAATCCATGTAAGAAGGAAGAAAGAGCGCGGTCGTTTCTCGCCGCTTATCCCGGAGATAAATGATTTCATGCACAGCTTACGACATGTCATCGTCGAGGTCCTCGTTTCTCTTCCCCCACCTCGATGCTCCGCTCTCGTCATCCCTTGTTCTCGACCCCCTTTCGACGCACGTCGAACCCCGGGAACGTCGATGATTCTTGTTTACGGTGACAGGTATAAATTTACGCGCCGCTGCGCCGCAGGGGTCCTCCTCGGAGTCTTTGCACGTTTCCGATGTTTGATTGATACTTTGGTTTCTGGAGCGGTAATGCTTTCGCCGATCGTGTGTGAAACGGTGATTCGAGTTTAAGATGCTGCCCTGATTAACGACCGGTGATTGGATGGGTGCTTCGAATCGTGTTCTCGCAGACCGATGTCTTTTTTACGAAGAGATAGTTCTGCTTCCATGTGACAATCAACGCTAGGTTTACGGGATGGTACGATGATATTATCGATGATAAACGATGGGTTTAATTTGAAAACAATCACAACTTAATATAAGTTAATTAAATCTGTTAATATCGTAAAATTGAAGCAACCCATCCGTCAAATTCACGGGTTTTTGTTAATCCAGTATTAAAAACAAATGAGAGAAGTTATATATAAACACTTGTATGGTCTATTACTGTCATACGAAATTCTGCGTTTAACGTTATAGAACTAGTCACTTTTCTTCTTTTTCTTTTCTTCAGTTTACTCCATTTTTTGAAAATTATACTGCTTTTTAATTCATCGGTCGTTTGACTGAATATTAAAGAATCTTTTTCTGTCGATGCTCCTTGATAATATCGAAGCTCGATCTTGGAAGCGAGAGACAAGAAGAATATTCTCCTGAATGCGAGAAGACCCGTTACGGTCTTCTAGGAACCTAAGTGCTGAGTAATTCAAGATCCTGGCTTTGTCTATTATCGTAGCAGAGTTAGCTCAGTGCCTAGAATCAAGCGTGGACTTAGAAGCTAGTATGCAAGAGAAGAGCGAGTATTAGCGAGTCTATCGAGTTCTAGCGAGTGAGTCAGTTGAAGTCTAGTCCTGTGGGATACAGACCGGTTAGAGGCGTTGACAGCAGCTGTGGTCAGAGTGCGTCCAAGTGCGAGGTGTCGTTCTATTATGGCTCGTTTATAAATTGCGTGAGCTCGAATAAACTGCGCAATTATCCTCGGTGAATTCTCATTTACTTTTTCAACCTTTGAAAACCGTATTCGTACAATAGCACGCGAAACTTATTACTCGATCTTTGAGTAATAAGATCGACAACCCTAATTTAGACACAGGAGACTCGTCGTGATATTAATAAAGCAAACTTTACGAGCACCGAAACACACCGATCAAACTTCAAAAGAGACATTCCATCCCCAATCTCCCACCCCATTCTTCCTCGACTTCAGCTCCGATCATTTCGAACTTCGCTGCTGCGGGACGCGACTGGAAGAGTTGGAAAAGCCATCGAGAGATAGATTTGTAGAATTCCATTCACGCGCGAGCCAGAGGGGACAGTTTTCGCGAACGGTCTAATTCGCTGGAACAGTAGCGAGGGTTAGAAGGGGTTGGGGGAAAGGTCGGCTGAAAAATCGCGCTCTTTTTCCTCGAGCCGGGCGAAACTCCTTGGCCCGGCGTCGTACGAAAGAAAAACACCGTCGCGAAAGCAATTACAACTTGGAGGAATTTAATTTAGTCGACGGTGTCCGCGCTGGCGCGTTGCGAAGCTTCCTCAAAGAGCGAGAGGCCAGGACGACGTCGTGACGAAACGAACCGATCGCCGGTGACCCGGTCTCTCCTTTCCTCGCCGCGAGTTCGTTATTCTCCGTCGCGAGTCCGCCCCGGAACTCCTGTATTTTTATTTCACCCGGACTCTCTGGACCTAATTACAGAGGATGCAGAGAAGGCGAGCGGAAAAATCGGACGAAGCTAGCCGAGGCTGAGCCTGAAAGTCGAGCAACGTCGAAGTATAAATATCCTCGATCAGCTCAAGTCTAATTCCGTGGAAAGATCGTGACATTTTGCGTTATCCGACTGCATATCTCGAACGGAGCGACTAGCTCGGCGGGATAAAGGCATACTTCAAGCCGATCTTTCCGCGAGTTTATTCGCCCAAGTTTGGATTATCGAACGAGTCGAGGACGGAGTTTGCGTACGAGCAATTTCTTTAAAGTCGAGACGGTGCTCTGGCCGGCTCTAAGTAGCCCACTCTCTAATTAATTAATGCCAGCGCCGTACATTACACGCCGCGATACCGGGGCTAACTTCGTCACGAGTTTCCGTCGAGTTATCGCGTTTAAATTTCGACCAGGGCCCGCTTCGTTTCTAATTTCGTAGCTTCCGGCGAAATTTCATATCAGCCGGTGACACGTCTTTTTCGTCCGTTGACCAGCCTGTTCCGTAAACATCTCGAGGGTGAATTTTTCTCCAAAAAAAAAACTCTCTCTGATCACTCGCGACACCGCGTGCAATCGGCTGGTATCCACGATTCGACCTCTGTAAACACCGGCTCGAACCCCTTCACCGGCAATCGCGTAATTGGCGAATAACTCTTCGAGGACTCGCAGAGATCGTATCGTACCCGAGGAGGTCCGCGAGAAAGAGGTAGTGGGGCTAACTGGAACAGATAGAAACCCGGTGAAACTGGGTCCTCGATTAGTTCGAAAATCCGAGGTTTTACCGGCTACAAGGAGAAAAAAGGGACAAGAAGGGCGGAGGGGCCGCGAAGAGGTGGCATTAAATCTTCCGCGACGTCACGACGAGCGAATCCGTCGGTATCCGGCGGACCGGGGATTTTATCGGGGCGGACGATAACTAAATCAGGGGGGAAAAACGTATTAAGGGGGACAGCGGCGCGTGCAGCGAAATCGCGCAATTACCGCGATCGATCTCGCGGCTCCGTGCACTCCGTAAATCCGTGGAAATAAAGTTGCAGCCCCTGCGCGCGACACCGCCGGCGAAATCGGGCTTAACTACGCGGGCATTTTTATTCCGCTCCGAACCGCCTCGTGTTCGCGCAACTTTGCCACCGGCCACGCCGGGGATAAATAATCGAGTCAACGACGTTAATGGAAATTACGGGCCGGCTACGAGTGGGCCCGGAATAAGGCAATTTGAAGATTCCCGAATGGCGGATGCAACTCCGGATTATATTGTTTCGCGAGAGGTAATTCGCTTTGACTACCATAACGCGGGTATATGAGAAAGAATATTGAGAGCACGGATTGTGGATGCTGACTGAAAGTAACAGATTTTCCAGTTCGAGAAGTAGACGAAAAAGTAATTCACACCAAGTGTTTCTATTCGCGAATGTAGAGAATTAAAATTTTATTCGCAAAATAGAGTGAAATATACTGGAGAACTTAACCCATTCACTGTCAACTATGAGATATCTCGTGGTAGGTTGTAATCGAACATTCACATTTACAGAATAAGTTTAGAACCGTTTGAGTTAGGAATTATTAGAAAAGGTATATCTCATTTTAGCACTATATCTGAAACTAAATATCACTGAAATTCCTTTAAAATAAAATCTTAACGTCAAAGGATAAACGCTCCAAATTTTCCTGCCAGTGAATAATAAAAGATTTGCGAATTTAGAGAATTAAAAGAATCAGAAACCTTGTATTCGCTGTACTATTAATTCAATAGCGAATAAACAATCGAATGTTCTATATCCTTTCAGAGAAAGTTCAAAAATTAAATTTATTCGCACGACATAAGAATGAAAAATTGTATAGAAATGAAAGAGTCGAATCGAAGGGGGAGATTTATCTGCAGCTTCTACGAGACGCGAGTTTTCATCGCCCTGGATAGATAGCCGAAACAGCTACGAAGGAGCGTTGATCATAATTCATCAGCTTCGTGTTTCCTATCTCCGTCATCATACACGGAGATCGTCTAAAATTTGATCTCTTCGTTAATGGCTCTGGGTTAAGTCTAGGTCAGGATTTACTGCGCAATTAACCAGAATTTACTGCATAATTATTAATACACATTACACGGCGCAGGGCGACGCTTAAAGGAGAACAAATGTCTTTGCGCGTTTCGACGATATGGAAATTTCGCGGAGAACGAGCTGCGAGCTTAATGAAACAAACACGATAACGCCGACGTTATTTCCACGCTATAGATGGTATTTCTTGCGAACTACCTCGTGATCGTCAAATAGCGAATAATCTTAAGCGAAACGCGGTATATCTTGATTCTCAGAATCGCGTAAACCATTTATACTTTTCATCGCTTCCCCGTGTAAAGATTATTTTCCTGTGTCCTCTCTTCTCGTTTATCCACGGCAAACCAAACGTCGGTTTGTTATTTGCAACTCGCAGAATTGCGCGTACAACTTCCGGCTAGAAAATTAGGACCAATGATACGATATAAACAATTGTTCCGGACTGACCGAATTATTGTTAAATTTGTTGAATACACAGACCACCCATCCATACGTCATAATTGATTCAGTATAATAGCGACGTTAATAAAATTTTCATAGATGCACGAATAATTGATGTATATAATTACGCGCTTTATAACAGTAATTATAATTGTATACTTTATAAGTACATAATACTCGATCTTTGATCTTCGTTGTTACAAATTATTTCGATTTATCAATTTTATTAAAAATACAGAAAATATTAAATTCACCATTAATTGTAATTAACCTGTTCGAAAATTATTTTCACTACGAAATTTATTTTCTTAGCATCCACGAGATTTTCTCATAACAATAAACAATGACCTATTTCGATCAACTTTATCTCAAATCCAAATTATCTACACGTCTAATTCTTATCGACTCAATTGGACGATAGAAAACAAAATCTATTCTATCCTAATCTATCCTATTCTACAAAAAAAATTTTAAACTCCAAATGATTTTAAATTGCATTAACCGATCGTAGGAATTCACGTTCGAGTACACATTGATTATTTTTCCTCTGATTTTTGCTAATTGTTATTTTGTTATTTTTGTTCATTTCTGCTGTAATGATTATTAGTAAATGTACCGAAATCCTCGCGCTGTTTTAAATTAACACGCGACGAAAAATTGCGAGTAATTGCAGTGATGCAATCAACAGCATTTAACGACGAGTCATTAACCCATTAAATATCAAACAACGATGTATTACAATAATACTAAAATAATATACATTTATAATAAACAACGTGCAATAACATACACAGTATCACTCATAAACAATTTTTCCAATTTATCAAACATTTCATCCAGAGCTGCAAAAAACGAATTCAAGCATATGCGTTTCAGAAATTTATTTCGAGATAAATTCGAAAACCAACGTACCCTCGCAAACGCAACGATATATCGTTGTTCGACATTAAAAAGATTAAAAAATGTAAAAACTAAACGATAGTTAATTACTCATAATCGCGAAATGATTTTTTTTATTTCCCTTCCTTCTTCCCTAAAACTGGAACTGAACTTCTACTAAAAGGCCAAAAAGACCCAAGAAAAAAAAAGAAAAAGTTTGTTCATAGAAGTTGATATCCAGGTTACGGTAGTTATCAATCAAAACAACGCTCGGAAGAAATTTCGTCTTCGACCCGGATCCGAGCCGCGACCACGGTCAAATTCCACGTTTTCATACCATTCACCGATTAATCATTCGATCGTTCGGTATCCCATTCCAACGAGGCTGACGTCAAACGATCGCGACTTGTCGCGTTCACCTGGCGGGACAAGGAACGGCGGACGCATTGTTTTGGTTCACCGCCGCGCCGAGTATCCGGCACACGACCCGATTCCCGATCTATCCGCCTTTTGCACGTCAGCCGTGCACGAGATCGGGCCGAGCGTTTTAAAGGCCAGGCCTAAGAACGCGTCGATGCTTTCCAAACGATGAATCAGCCCCGTTTCCGTTCCCCGGCCGCCATTCTTCCCATCCGGCACGGAAATACGCGTGGATTTGCCGCGAGCGTGGCCACGAGCTGCTTCCACCAGCTCGGCAATTAATATCGCCGCGATCGAACGCGTCTCGCTGCCACGCCTCGTCATTTTCCTCGCTCGAGCTTTGTCCGAAATTACGGGCTGCAGATTTTTCCTGCAACCAGCAGATGAATCGCGAATTCCGCTCTACACGGCTAATTCTTTCAAGGAATCTTGTTTGCAAACGTTACGTACTGTAACGGGCTGAGATCGTTGCTTCGTGGTCCAAAACGTGGCTAGTTTCCAGTCAGGTATCGTTTAGAAAATGATTGCGTACCTGAAACGAGAGAGAAAGAAAAATTAGAACGTCGTCGAGTAGATGAAAATAAATATTCGCGTTGATAATAAAGATAATATAAATACGAGATAATAATAATAATAAACGGAGTAAAAGGTGATAATCGCGAGAGTTGCAGGATAGTAAAACAGGTACTAAACGGTCATTCCCAACAGAGACGTGCACTGATTGTCACATGCTTAATGCCATTATACCTGCTTCCTGTTCTGTCGTGTGTAGCGCGATCCGAAGGAATACCAGGAGGTTGTAAATCTCATTGGACTCGCGACGATATTCGGCCCAATGTTACGCGTCAAATTAACATCCCACGACTGTTTCAATTGGCATGATCAAGTACAGCCGTGCTTTATGAATAACGGAATGATGTAAGTATGCACGACGACTCGGTCAGGCTTTCGCGGAAATAGAATCCGCGGAATGTACACCCATCGACCTGCGTCCGTGTAATTTTTCGGGCTTCGTGCTACAAAAATTCATTTTTTCCCTGCGAACCAAATTTCCAAAGATTTACAGCGTCTATTCGCGGTTCATGACATTTCTAAACGCCGATAAACTTCGTAAATATCCGCATGTTTCTTCGGGACAATTTCACTTTTTATTTCGAAGAATTTTGAATTTACGTCTGCGAATGTTCGATGAAGAAGAAAACTCTATTAAACTGTATGAAAATGTCTCGCGTTTCGATTACCCGCGGATACGCGGTAGGGCGAGATAGACAAAGGGAGAAGTTGTTCGGAGAGGAGAGGAAGTTAATCTGGAAACTGCTCGGAACAAGACAGATCAGTTTTTAAGAAGGCCGCAAGACCGATTGTTCCACGGCCGACGTTCCGCCGATGGAAAAATCTCACATCCTCGCGCTTTTCTTCAAATTTTGATCGATCTAACGGATGCATCAAGATTCAGGAAGCGGCTGCTCCCGCGGATCCGTCTGCGGATGACGCCTTCCTCCGCGAAAAGATAAAAATCAACGGATCCTCTCGAGGAAGTAATCATTTCTCGCCGTATAATATACCGCCTCGTAAACGGCGCTAGCCTGGCTAATTCCAAAGAAACCGAGAGAACAGTTAATCGTAAGGTTAACCAATGCTGCGGACATTACCGCGTTTCTTGTCACTCTACCTTCCCGGCGAAATCTCAAACATTACCGACGTATCATCGCCGCATTTATCCCGCAATAAAATAAACCTAACGACTGACCACCACAGACCCGACCGTCGTTCCGTCTATTACTCGTAATTCCAATTTGAATTTCCAGGAGGCTGTGAGACACTCACGCGCGATTGCGTCAACTACCGCGCGATTATCTCGAAGCTTAATCAAAGCAGATGGATTGTAATAGGACCGTTGAATCGGAACGTTTTGTTTCAATAAAGTAAAGAAACGTATCGTAACGACTATCAGCGCGAGATTTTTCCGAGCTCATCTGTACGATGCTTGAGGTTTTAAAGTGGATTAAACCGTGTTTGTGGATCAAACTGAATCGTTCTTTCAGTGATTCCTCCTCGTGCAATCCTCTCTCCGCTTTTACATCGATATTCCGCGTAATCATGTATTATTTTAATCCCGATACAAGGTATCGATCTCTGCAACCTTTCGAGGAATAAACGAAGACTGAGAGTCGTAAAGAGTGAAATATCAGCGAACCATTATATCCCAGATATTCTCCTCGACGAGATGACCACAATTAATACCTACTCTCGAGATCAATTCGAGTTCACCGTTGCTAAAAATCCCATGGTCTCGGAATACCGGCGAATCATTCGAAATCAACTCGCCTAACGACACTACCACCCTCGGCAACCACTGCAATGCTCAACCAACCCTCGCGATCTTCCGGCTGGTAGGAAAATGAGCCAACGAACGCTCACAGCCAGCAGGGAGAGAGCGTCTGAAGAGAGAACAGCGGCAGCTAGAAGCATTAATAGAAATTCAATATTTCGTCGCGTCGATCAATCTCACGTGGAAAGCCAGCCCGACCCCGTTCGATCGCGCACCCGACAAACATCTCGGGAATAAACCGCAGGAATTCTCATCTCCGTGCTCGCGATACACATTTTCCAGCTGGGAAAACCGCCCCGCGCGTTTCACCTTGGCCGAACAATTTCCGTACGCCGATATCGGGCTGATCGCGGCGCCGAAGCTCGCGAATCTTTGTTTCCTTTCGCGCCGCCTTCCTCTTTTCCTTCGCCGGAAAACCGAAAGAGAGGGTGGTGGTTTTCCGGGGCGAAAAGAGAGCGAGAGGCAGACGATGGTTCAGCCCTGGCTGTTTGGTCGCGAGCAATTACGAGCCGCGGCGAAAAAGCAATTCCGCTCGTGCATCGAGACAGAGGCCAGAGCCGGTGTAAACAGCCGGCGGAGTTATTAGAGCCCAGTCATTTCCGCGACCGAACAATCGCGGTCCCACGCTCCTTACGCGCTGATTCGCGCTCCACGGGGCTCGCCCGTTCACATCCTGCGATTCAAGGCGTTCATTTCCTTCCCCTTTTTATTCCTTCTTCAGCTACCTGTCCCTCGATCAGCGTTAACGTCCGCCACCAGCCTGACTCCCGACCTCAGCCGGTTCTCCTCGCTTCGTTATCGCGATACGCGCTGATATCGGAGAAGGTAATGGTCGCGGAGGCGCGAGTTGATGCGGAGACAGGCGATGACAGCAACTTGGGGTTCAGGATGATCGTTGGTTTCGGGTTGTAATTGCGAGGGGAGTAGGAGAGCTGTAGGAAATTCAAAGGTTCACTTTTAAACCTTTGCACTCGACGAATTTTTTTTGGCTACAGAAGAGTAGAAATTTACAGATTTTCTGCTATAAAACTGACGTTACTTTGTTGAGTGGTAAATAAAGAATCATGTAACACGTAAAATTATTTGATATCGATATCACGCATAGTGTTATATTATCTTAAGTTTGATATATTAATTATATGGGTCTTCAAAATTTGATGGTGACTGACAGTCGCCTCTCGAGTGCAAAGAGTTAACACGTTGGCTGCCATAAAGGTCACCGGTGACCGGCACTAGACTTGGTTACAGCGCCGTGGGGACCACCGGTGACCGGCGCGCCCAGATTGATGGAAATATATATAATTTAAACAAATGACAATACTTATAATTTAATTACATTCCAGCGCCACGTGGTCACTGGTGACCCCTGCCACGAAAACTGCTTCAAACATGATTTTGTAACTCATTTTATCTGCTGCAAATAATATTTCAGCATAATTGGGTTGTTACCTTGGGCAAACCATCGAAAATGCGTCTGACAGTCAACGTGTTAATCCGTATAACTTTATTTCGCCGAATACTCTCGTCGCGTTCGAAATTTACATTGCCAAGGCGTATCCTTTGTTCTCTCAAACTATTAGGTCGTTCGGAAAGTCATTTCATTTATTTTTATTTTCTTTTTATGCAGCCAAAGTGTAAAGTTGACTGTGAAAAGATATAATTAGATCCTCTGTTGGGAAAAAACGAAATGACTTTCCGGATGTCATAATGTTTACATTTTAGAGACAATCGACGCGTTTCGACGAGTCTACACCTAAAAAAAGCAGAAATCGTACCTCATTCGCTCCACTCGTACAATTGTAGGGATATTTTTGATAATTTTGTAGATTCGAGGTAGATGTTAGTTCTTTTTCTGGGAAGGCATCGCGGATTGTGTATTTAATATATGAAGATCGTGAATTTGCGTTTGAGATGACGCAGGGGTAAGAGGATTTTTCTGATCCCTCTACTTGACTGCGTCTTCCGTTTTTGGAAGATACGGTGATGACGGTAACGGCAATGCCGTGATAAATCGTTGCAATGTGTATAAGATATTGCGAAATTTATGTATCACTGGAGGCACCGGCGTTTAGATAGAAATAAATTTATGACCGCGTGACCAATACTCCGGGTTAGGAAATCCACCCTGAGGTATCCTGTCTAGGAGGGTTAGATTCGTTTTAAGATAGGTGACGGCGTGTGGTTAATAAGGTTTGGTAATTAATTCGTTCTAAATTAATCACACGATCGTAATTGTATTTCACTCGTTTCGGCGTGCGCAAAATTGGAGGAAGTTCTAAAATTGATATTTAATTAACAATGAAACCGTGAAAGCAATGGAAATGATAGATCTTGATCTTTCAGATGCAATTTCATCGTATCTCTTTAATTATTATCTGTATACACTGTTTCGTGATATAGGTATAATGTAGATCAGTAATTCTGACGTTAATATCAACTCTTTGCGCAGAGAATAAACAAAATATAATTCTTGCTGCATGGATAGCCTAATAATGAAATATAAGTACTGTATGAATATATTCATAGACGTATAAAATTCCTGCGATACTATTGCGCCAGCGATCGAAGTATTAATGGGAGCATAAACGAACGAGAAAATAATAATCGCGCATATGCTTTGAATTTTATCGCGACCATCTAAATTATTACACTTCAGCGTTTCATTAAATGTTTCAATCGCAACAAAAATAATTACTGCACGACCTCGTCGAATGCGGACTATTGTTAGTAATTTAATACCCCGGGTGTAGTAGTAAATCCGTCCGAGTTTCTGCACGCTAAAACAAAGATCAACGAAAAATCGGGTTTCGCTCGGCGTTTGAAAAGATGTAATCAAACAGCGTTCAATTTGAAACGAATATAAGCAAGAAATCGTGGCAAAAGGAATGAAACACGCGAACTGTCAAAGTTAACAATGTTTCGCGCGACAACGACGACCGTGGCTCGTTTCGAGTATTCCGAATTAAATGCATAACGACAAATTGCGCTTGCCAGAGAGATTACTATTCGCGGGATGAATTTCGACTAAGAAAAGTTCATGCGACAAAAATATCGTCCCGATTTTTCAACGCGAATCAAAAGTTGATAATTTGCATTTGCAATTTTAACAAAATTACAACAATACCCTATAAAATCTATAAAGATATTTTTGCAATACTGAAAGTCAGTTGAGAAAAAAGAAATTTTGCAGCTGTATACTTGTGACATTAACGCGATACAAAATAATGTTTATAAAAAATGTTAAAATTTTGAAAGTAGTATATATTTGAAGAAAATGTATTATATTCCTGCTGAATACCAAAATTAATAATAAATACATAGGAAACAATATTAAAAGTACACAAATAAAGTGATTTAACGTATCAAGCTTATGCGAAATTAAAGTGACGTCGATGAGAACCAAAAACAGACTTTGAAATGAAATTAAATCGTAAAACGAGCAGCCAGAAAGTGGATCATAAATGCGTCAGCGATGATTAAAAACATCACATATAATACTAAATTCACACACACATATACAAACAACAGCGCATATATATTAACTCCTTGCTCTACGATTTAATACTAAAACTGCCAATTCAGTTAAAAAGACTGGTTTCAGAATTTTTCTTTTTGCAATTAAAAATATGTAGCAACTTTTTAAAGAATTAATGTCGACTCATATTGTGATTAAACTGTAATAAATATATTTCATACCACTTAAGTTACTATTATATATGTTATTACATATTACCTACATTCATTAGCTATATTCGGTGGTTCTAGTGTCAAGTTCCGATAATCCGTACGTTTAATGTTCGCAATGTTTACGTTTTGCTATCAACGAGTCAAGGCCTTTCTCCGTGAAATTTAGCCCGAATTCCTTGGCAGAGTCTTGATCGAAGGTCGCAAACGAAAACGTATATTAACCAGTTAAGTGTGTTTGACGACTATATCCGTCATGGAGATATGGCAAAATTTTGTGTCATAATGACTATATCCGTCATGCGTAAAATTTAGTTACAATTTAATATTTAAATTGTAATTTTGGCGAAAACTAAATTATATTCGTAAAGTTTAAAATGTTTAGAG
>NIJG01000123.1:7281898-7340760 GCA_002201625.1 Euglossa dilemma
TTTTTCTAAGTTTGTCGTTCATTATGTGTAAATATATGTTCACGTTGAGCGACTGTGTAAATATTACGAATAAGATTGTTCATTTTCTAAAATAAAGTCGTCTTTTTAACCCAATATTTCAATAGCGCCATTTACTCTGTGTTTGACGACTATATCTGTCATCGCCTGATTATGGTGACACACACTGGGGGGTGCTTTGTAAAGAGGTCGCCACACATAACTGGTTAATAAATATGCGAAATTCGGAAAAGCCATAGCGAGAAGAAGAAGTAGAAGAACCACTCCGGAAATTAGATCTTGGAGAAGTTAGTCGACGTAAACAACAGCAACGATCAAAATGGGATCGCTTTGAAATTCCAAACAGCCCCTTAAACGTTACGTAATCGAGAAGCCCTTTACCGGTGTTCCCATAAAATCGTTAAAGCTGTTCGTTAACTCTATTCTATCTCGCGTCGAAGCGGCGTTCTCCGCTATTTCCGATACGTGTAACTTCCTCTTCATCCCTCCCCGTCCCTCCCCCTACCCCGTCCTATCCGACCCGTTTCCGCCCCGTCACGTGTTTCGTCGCAATTTCCGTTCCCATCTATCTCAGGTATTCCCAATTTTTCTCCGACTTGTCTCGTATTTCCTTCTGTCTGAAAATCCAATTTGATACGTCCAGTATCTAGAAATCCGATTTCACGCATTCGCCGGCTGGAACTAAACGTGTATGTCCCTTATTACGTGTCATTCGCAGCTAGACTGGTGAACAAACGTGAGCCACCCCTTTTTCTAAGACGTCGTTCGATCGCGTCCCGACACCCTCTCGTCACTCTGATCCCGAGAGCTCTCCCTCCCTCTCTCTCTCTCTCTCTCTCTCTCTCTCTTTCTCTCTCTCTCTGCTTCGCTCCGTTGCCTCTTCCGTCACCCCGTTGATCGCCGGGTATTTTTTCCCCGTTCGAATTTATCGTTTTCCGTTCCAGACGCGTTCCTCCGCTTCCACTCTGCCTCGTCGATCGTCTCGTTTCACCGAATCGACTTCGTCGAACGAGCATTCGATTTTTTTCACCGCGACGCCGAATCGGTGCAACGGTCGCCTCCGAGGAAAATAAATGCGAACGACCTCCGGGATTCCATGGTAAATTTTCGGCAATTTCGAAAGGGAGATATTGTCTCTCCGGTTTTAACGAAACGCGGTAAAACTCGTAAACGCGCGAATGTGCAAGAAAAAAGAGACCACTGGATAAATAAGTTATTAGACCCGAAGGATCGATAGGATAAAGCCCTGAATCGTATCTCTCGGATGACAGAGCACGTAAAAGGCAGAGTAAAAGGAAATAGTCTGTCGAGAATCAGATAACTGCAAAGGGTTGCTACCTCTGCTGCATCGATACTCCGAACGGAGAGTGGCTTTGAATTAATTCAAAATTCATGCTCGAAGAACACCGGAATGGTCACGCTTTGATCCTACGAATTCCTGTCATTATCGTGCTTAAATCCGAAATGTTGATAATGATCCCCGAAATTCGGATCGCGGTAAAGCGACTTGGCTAGCTCGTTAACCACCACGACCAAATAGAGATTTTACGAGTGGCGAATATGCGGTACGCGAATGGTCGAAGCGGAGCTTTAAAATAGCCGGTTCGTGCTGTGCTCCCCGGGGAATCCGTAACAACGATATGATAATTAGGATCGTGGAGATTCGAAATGAAAGCGTCGTGACACACATGAGAGGAAAGAATCTTCGAGACAATCCGAATACTCTGATTATCCCCGTTAAACGAATACGGAAAGCTTTCCGGATCGAAGAAACGAAGTATTGAAATTCCAAGAACGGTATCCAAGAGGCATTCCGTTATCAAGTCAGAATATCGAAGTATCTCGCGGTCCTCTCGATATTCCTTGCTACCTCCTCCAGCAACAGGCCGATAAAGCAAACATTTTTCTCCGTCCATACCTCTGTTTCTCGAACAATAACCCACTGCAGCGATCCGGGCAACCTCCGATGTAACGACGCGGTATTCCATACGACAAAAGCCGGTTTCCGAAACGGAAAACCGAGAAACTCGCGAAGCAAACGGACATCGACTCCGCGTCGATCAGACCACGCACGAAACGAGAGAAATCTCGGATTCTTGGTGATGCTACTTTCGAATTCTGAGAAGAAGCTTAAAAGGAGAGAAACAGAGAGACAAAAAGATAGAAGAGAGTTATTCTTATCGTAAATCCCGTTCGTGCAACTGTACCTAACAACCTTCTTCTCTTGCCTATTCGGCCGGTGCATCAAACGAAATCGTCGCGGTCCTCCTCGTTCTCGTGGAACGTTCGCCACGGTGAAGACTCCATGAATCCTCCGAGGAGTCGCAGAGCCGGCTGTCGTTTATCATATTGCCGCGATCGCTTCGAATCGCGTTTTCACGCGGCGTTGCTCGGGATTATTCAATCTGGCCGGAATGCCCGCGCCAGGAACGGCTTTCGAGGAATTGAAAGCTTTCAGAAAGGCGAAACGAGACATCCCGGTCCGGGCAGATCCGCTATCGAGGATTCACTGTCAGAATGAAATCCGAATTTGGAGGGGTGAAACGAGAATTCTGCTCTTCCTTTGTTCCCTTTCGCTTCTTGTAGCACGAACTAACGTCTCGTCACGCCGGAGAAGAGTTTTGTTCGACGATAGCCGGTTCGTTTTACCCGATCCCTGAGATAAAAGCGGAGAAAAAAAGGCGGTAATTTACAAGATGGCCTCTTCCTTTCTTCCCTTTTTTTCCCTCGTCGGTTAGTATTTTTCCGCCCTGCCTCGCCCTTATTCTCTTTCACCTCGAAGAGATTTCGCCGGTTTATCGCCGGCCCCAGGAGGACAGGTGAGAAATCGCAGGGGCCCGATGGGTTCGAATGCGAATTTTTGCCGATGGACGGATACGGAGATTGTTTTTCCCAACGTCGAGTGGCATTTTGCGTGGAACGGGTTTATAATTACAGGCTGCGTGGCTTATTTCCTTCGTGGCGGATGCTGAAGGAACCGAGTGATTTATTACTTCATCCATGCATAATGGATACCCTGCTCCTTTTGCCGCCAATTTCCAACCAATTTCGCCACACGTGTTAATTTCCAGATAATCACCGGACTACGTCGCCTGTAGGATGGAAATTTTTCCACCGAACTGATCGTGGCTGGATTAAAATCAATTAAATCTCAATGTCGGAAATTAAATTCGCCCTTTCCACGGACAATCTGCACGTTCGAAAAAATCCCGGATAATTTCGTCGGATCATTCATCAAGCCACGTATGCCCGGGTAGAAACGCAACGCTGGGGAAAATTGCGATGGTTTTAAAGAACAGGAATTACCAGCACGACCAGAATCACCGTCGCGGCGCGCTGTGGCCGGTTATTTTATCATTTTCCTCCGCAACGCTCCGCCGATTCGCATTTCGTGCCAGCATCTGGCGAGAAATCCGCGAAGACGAGCTTGCCCGTGCCACGTTTCGCGATTTATCCCCGCAATTTTGGCGTAGCGGCAATTACGAACGGGCATTTATAAATATTAGCCGCGGAACTGCGTGCTCCTGCATGCTGGCGTGGACGGTGACGCTTTTTTTCGCGGTGGAAAATCAACATCCGAGAGATACGATCGTTTTAAGCGGATATACGCGGGATTCCGCGAGTCTCTCTACCCCGCCAATCGGACAGATTTTCGCGAATCGCGATGAACCGAGCGATTCATGACGAATCGATGTTTCCCGGCTTCCTTCACGTTCGACAGAACGAAAGATTTGCCGGATTTCGCGATTCCACCTACGGACGCCGGTGCGATTTTTGTTGTCTCAATAAATGGAATTTGCTTTCCGCAGTTTTTGCTATTTTTCACCGGATATCGGCGAAGTCTTGATGCCTGGTTTGAATACTCGTTTGGTCTTCGATCGATGATTGAAAATTCCATACAACGGTGTGGATTCTGCAGTTTTATTCCTTCCTGCGGTATCGTTCAATGGCGCGATTGTTTTGTACGAAAACACCATTGGATTCTATTTCATTATCTTCCCGCGGTAGTAAAACGTACGGAAAAATCGCTTGATTTAATGATACAAAGTTTGTTTGCAGCAGGGAGAAATGATATTGAGAAATATTGAATGGGATTAATTTCATACGGAGTAATAATAGGAAAATATCTGTATAAATCTGCAGCAGTTTTAACACCGGTGTGATTTAATCCCTATTTTATGGATGTAATCTACTTCTGAAATATCCTCCATATTAAATGGTGGGCATTAAATAAAAACATGTTACTATGTATCAGAGCGCAATTATTTTTGGAGATTGTTATTCCAGCACAGCTGCCTTCAGTTTTATATTGTCATGATATTGCATAAATACAAGTGACGGATAGTTAAGATAAAATAAAAATAATTGGACGACTGTTTGAAATATACAGGTCTGTCTAAAGAGAAATATGTGTCTAAATATACTTTGGGCTATGATATATGAGGCACAGAAAGTATGCGTGTAATATAAGTGCATGATACATGGGCATGAAAGAGATTTAAAGACGCAGTAAAAGCAGACTAGCATTTTAGCCAGATTTTATTGCTGAAAGCATTAAGTGGGGATAAAAAGCAGAAGTTAAGAGCACCAGATAAGGAAATAAGAATTAGTAATAACATTATGAGAATACATTGATAGAAACATAAAAAGTTTCAGTAATACCTTCTAAATGAACAAGGTTTAACATAACTTAAATACAACTGCACGTATCAACCCTATCTGGCTTATACTTCTCCACTTCTACCTTTACAAATACTCTTTATGATTAAAAGCAAGTTTTACTGCTTTCATATATACAACCATAACTCTGCTAAATAATTATCCTCTTATTCCATTAATACTTCTTTATACATCTCAATTAAGATTCTAAAGAGTTAATTAAAGCAATGTCTTACAATTATCCTCACATATCATGCCTCAAACTCTAGTTTACTTTCCAAAATGCGTTGTTGCTCGATATTCACCTGAACCTGTAATAAACGTTATGGAATTACACTTAATCGACATAAATTACCGTAATCGTGATATTCTATTTCCCCTGTCGTTAGTATTCGACATTTACATGAAACTCACCTTGCACACGTGTCGTACGAACGAAACGTCAACCAACATAACCTCAAACGTCACCGAACCACGCCGATCTTGTTCGCAACTCTCTCGCTTCCGCGATGGTACATCCTCGTCGTTCGCATTCAAATTAATCATTCACGGGACTAATCACCACGTACTAAGAGACACATGCATTAATACACGAGCAAACGTCGCGAATCGCGATAAAGAAAAAGACGCGCGAAACCGCGTTTCGCGATTCTCAAGGGACTCGGTCGGTATTCAAGGCTGCGCAGAAAAGCTGCGCACGAAACATAAAGGTAGAAGATTAATCGTGCTCGTATGCACGGGAACACGACGAACAATAATTTCTGCCGTGTCTATACGGCTATGCAAATCGCGGAACGCGTATAGCCGGGGCAAACTGTTCGAAAGTAATTCGCCAATAAGAATAACAGTTCGAATGGCGAATATCGAAAACACGCCATCGGCGAGCGTCCAGCAATTTGCATTTCTGATACGTTCTCGATACACCAAGCGATGCAGCCGGGGAAAAAAAAGAGACGAGAAATTGGAAACGGTTACACCCCGGACACTACCCGCCCGGCAACGTAATATTTCACAATGCCACGTTGGGGACTAGGTATTCGAAATTATTGTATATATGCGTATACGTATATGACGGGAAGGATCGCGGGAAGAATGTACTAATTTAAAAAAGCGTTGAAAATTATCACAATATCAGTTTCGGTTATTTAACAAACGAGAAAGAAGCGTTATTTTCCGTAATAATTACGAGAACTAAAAGAAGGGAAGATATCGAACAGAGGTTGGAGTTTCATTTATTTTCGTTGCTAGCAGATAATATTAAAAAATAAACGAATAAATGTAAAAGACGAGTTAGGAAAATTAATTTTCCTCTAAAGAAATAAGGAACGCGAGATTAAAAAACAAAGTAATAATTCTATCGAGAATTTCCGAGGCCTATATCGCATTAACTTCCACCCTCTTTTAAAAAAGTTGCTCTTTATCGGTTTAACAGTGGATCATAAAGGGAAAAGGCCGTTCTCAAATGTTACCGTGTTTCTTCCTGGAAACTTTTTAAGACCTCATTTTTAACGGAGCCTCGTTGCTTATTTATTCTCCCCTTCAGTCGGCTACATTATTACCCAGTCCCAATATGGCCGTTTCGAGGTATAATAAACGGATTTTTCATACTTTTCGTCCCTTCTGTTGCGTCCTTAGCCGCGTGTGTGTAGCCAATTTTCACAGGATGCATCGCGGCCTCTTTCAGGCGAAATTTTTCGCGCATACATCGCCGAATATGAGGCGCGAGAACGGGAGAAAAAAAAAAGAAAATGGACGACGAGCCGCGCCATTTTGGAGTCGTGAACGAAATGAAATGTGTAACGACCCCTTCTCGAGCTTCGCGTCCTCGGCCACGTTCGTCCCTCAGCTTATTTTCTTTCCTTTAAAAAAAATGCAATCTCAACTATTCGTATCATAAAGGGGCACTATGAAACATAAAATCGCAATTTTAACATAAAATCTTGATTCGTATCGACTTCTATACATGACAAAATTTTGTTAAAATTAATTATCCGAATTGAGGAATAAAGATAATTAGAAAAATTGAAGAAAATACGGAAGAAAATAAAGTAAAAATAGTATATACACTTCGCGAGGATATTCCGAGCATATCGTTAAAAGCTTTCCGGGGAAAATATTTCAGGTACAATTGGCAATAATTCCGCGGGCAGCGATACCGCATTTCCTTCGACTTTTAAAGTGTCTTAAACTGCAAACACGCCAGCAGCGGCGTTTCACGGAAAAAGGGCATCGTTTCAGAGAATCGAGGCGACAAAAATTGGAAAGGTCTACGGAGTGCTTATGCTAAAGTACCTCCACTGGCAGGCGGCCAAACAGCGGTGGCGACGATTGTTTTTGCGACGAAGGAATCGATTCTCGCCTGGAACAGAGCGCGCCACCGCGGACGCTGCGCCTATGTAACCACGTGTCATCGCTCCAATCACCGTTTGTCCTTTGAATCGGCAGCCATCGAAGGGACAAAGGAGCGAGAGCGTGGCGGTGAAATTGAAAAAGGGGGAGAACGAGCAAGCGTTCCCGCACGAGATATCACCCCGACTTTAACAGGCTAAATGTTTGTCGAGCGAAGATTTCGAGTAGACGTCGAAACAAAATCATTTTCCCTCGCGAGATGGATTAAACGAATAACGCCGATGGGTTCTGTTCGTGCATCAACGTAGTCGTTAGCACCGTGATTTCCTGTGGTTTTAATCGAAAGTACAAGATCATCGGACACGCGTCGAGATCGGCGAGTAGATAAGCTGAAGATAAAAACGATAAACGGGAGTAAGAGAGAACTCGAGAGAATTTCAGATAGCCAAAGATCTCGTTTATAAACACCAACGATTATTTATAAAGTTTCACGGCTCGGTGGATACTTTCCTTAATGGACGCTTGCAATAAAAACGTGGAATTGATTATTTTAATAGACGCGAACACAATCTCGTTACCGTGTCCGATAATTACGAAATTCCACCGAAGGGATATCTGTCGCGGGTAGATCGAAAAATGATTAAACCGAGCAAAGAGTGATAAACGAGGAATGCTGTTCGGGCCGACTTCAAACTGCAGGTTCAAAGAGTCTGCCAGCCGATCTCGGGAACGACTTATCAGCTCCGCGCCTTACCTTATCTCGTTTATTCCAGATGCTTGCATGCTCCTCATTAGAATCTCTAAACGCCGATAGGTTGTTGGCCGTTGCTGGATTCTCGATGAACCAGTTACCGTGATTATTCGACCCGTGAAGCTTAGTCGTCGCGGCAGGGAAACGTGTAACCGGGTCTGAGAGCTGTGAGTAACGATCGAGGAAAGGTTAATGGCGGCCACGTCTGTCATTACGTCTGTCAGTATTGAAGATTTCCAGAAAACGCGCGGCGTTTTTGCGTCAGCTGTTAGCGAGAATCGCGAAGCGTAATGGGTCCTGGCCCGTTATCGGCGCGGCTGTAATAGTCAGCTGTTATGAGTCGAGAAGCTTCGAAGATTATGGGACATAAAGATTACGTCGATCGGGTCCGTTGATAAATTTGATCGCATCGACGGCCGCGTAATCGGATAAAAGTTAATCTTACCAATCGAACCAGATGCTCGTATAGCCGATTAGCTTACAGGTTGTCGAGGTACTTGGACTATTTGTAACCAAACTGTTCTATCTACGATCGTTATATTACCGTCTTTAATGGAAAACCAAATAATCCCCGTAACGTCTAGACCGTAATCTCGCGAACGGATTTTCTTCCGCGAGAAAATTATTCGTTTCGACAACGCGAGGAAAGGTAAATCTCGAGTCTAAAAGTCTCTATCGCGAGTTTTATACGCGCAGACTCGGAAGAAGTAGACAAAGGAAAAGGAGCGTATAGACAAACGTGTAATTTCCAAGTCGCAGTGTCGTGACAGAGGGTTAACTCGAAGGAGTATAGAGAAATGCGACGCAGGAGAAGGATCCTTTGATCCGCGTCCGCGGCTCTTCCATTTCGCATAGCGACCCTCCGCGTCCATGGCGCACCATGAACATCCCCGCGTGGAATCGCGGCTTTAATCACTCGCATGAATTAACCCTCGCGGACCAAGCGCGAGACAAAGGACAGAAGGAAAAACCGGGAAGGGAGGGAGAAATAGCATCGAACCCTTGCCAGGGCGTATTCATCTCGCGGAATCAGCAGGCCGGAGATGCAACGCGCGGGATAATGCGGCGTGTAAATAGGGAACAGGGAGTGAAACATTTTTAATCGCGTTAATTAAATACCCCGAGCGCAGGATCGAACCTGTATTTCGGTTTTAACGCAACTGCCGGCCTAATGGAACGAGAGAGGCGAGGCTGACAGCAAACATTACCAGACATTTACATTTGAATGGGAACGACGCGGGCCGTTCCTTTAATTTTCCACCCCCGTGTCCGCTATGGAAGTTTGCGGGGCGATACCCGGTTGCGACCGGCTGCAACCCACCCTCGCAACCCCTCTACCATGCGTATATTCCCTTCACAAATAATGTGTCGATACACCTTACACGGAATTAGCACGGACGCGGTGGCACGGCACCGCAAACGATCGAAGTTTGCAAACGACACTCGGATCTGTGCAAACAATGCAAAGCACACGACGACGCCGGTCAACACCTTCGGTATCGATGCAACCACCTATGCTGAGCTGGCCTCGATAAACACCAAAGGCGCTGGTTATAATGGGCCCGAACAATGCCATAAACATGGCGCGCTCGCATGGGATCGCAGATTCGTGTGGTCGCAGCCATGGGGTGTTCGGGGAATCGCGTATCGGGATTCGATGAGCTGCTGGATTTGTCGCGGATTATGAATTTCACCGATTGGGCAGGTTCGATAGTGTTTGCGGAATATTTCGTTCTCGTTTTTGTTCGTACTTTCTCGCTTGGAAACAGGGTTTAGCGCGTTTTACACTTTGCGCACGAGAAATCAAGCTAACGATACATTCGGTGTATAGTAAACGATTGAAAATAACAAATCGAGGGAAATTCTCCGTATTAAAAAATATGTACGCTGTGTTTCATGCAGCTTTTATTTTGAAAAATGAAAAAAACATCCATGCGTATTATGACATTCGTTCTCAGAGAGTTAATCCATTCGAAGAGGAATCGATTAAGTGTTTATTACGTTGTGTGCAACCGAAGACTGTATTATAATTTAATAATTAAGTGCTTTGCAACTGAACTGTCTTGTTTTTTCGCATCTCGGTTCCCGCGATTCCGTTTTATTTCCTCGAGGATTGAAATTTATCCTGGAGATCGGGATTTTCGTGCGATTAAAAGTATTCGAGAAATAGTAAGCAACGAAGATCGACGAAGTGAACGCTTTAAGGGAACTTTTTCGCTTGGAAACAGGGTTTTCCGCGTTTTACCCTTTGCGTACGAAAAACGAAGTTAACGATACATTCGGTGTACACCAAACGATTGAAAATAACAAATCGAGGGAAATTCTCCGTATTAAAAAATATGTACGCTGTGTTCCATGCAGCTTTCATTCAGAAAAATGAAAAAACTTCCACGTATATTATGACATTCGTCCTCAGAGGGTTAATCCATTCGAGGAGGAATCGATTAAGTGTTTATTAGGTTCTGTCCAAGCGAAGACTGTATTATAATTACATTAGTAATTAAGTATTTTGCAACTGAACTTTCTTGTTTTTTCGCATCTCGGTTCCCGCGATTCCGTTTTATTTCCTCGAGGATTGAAATTTATCCGAGAGATCGGGATTTTCGTGCGATTAAAAGTATTCGAAAAATAGTAAGCAACGAAGATCGACGAAGTGAACGCTTTAAGGGATGAAGGCTTTCAACATTGCTTCAAAGCCTGCGAAAAACGTCTCTATCACTTCCCAAGGGAACTACTTTGAAGGTGCTCCCTTTGATTCTCAAAAAGGTAACGTAAAGAAACTTGTAAATATAGTTACATCACTTTTGCTACAGACCTCGGGGGTTTTATACTCAGCGCGAAGTTTAACTATTCGAGAAAAAAATATTTATTCGCCAAGTTGAACACACAACGCGTGCATACATTATCGTTGCAAATAAACAAGATTGAGATCCCGTCTCGAGAGAATGAACTTTATCTTCTTTACAGGAGAATGAAAGCGTGTCGCGATTAAGAACTCGCGTTCTGTCAAATGTCACCGATAAACAGGGACTAGTTCACCCAGTTTCGGCGAGCATAGTCGTTTCAAACTCGCTAAGAAGCTCCGTTACAAATTTCCACGGATTACGAGCGCTACCTTCATATTCCGTTCCATTAAAGAACGAAATCCGAACGAACCCGAATCGATACAGTACCGTGCACCGAAATCCAGCTCGTCTCGAATTAGCCCAGATTAACGAAATTTCCAGCTCGCTCGCATTCTTCGATCCTCTTCGTCTTCCTTCTACATCCTCTCGTTATTGCACCCCCGTTTCCTTCCTCTCTCGGCATAAAATTATCCGGCAAGAACGTGGCAATTCGAGGAAGAGCAACGTTAACTTTTTTCCATTTCTCCCCGCGCTGGCAAGTCTCGAAACACTCTTTGCCTTTAACGAAATTTTCTTGCTTTTCTGAGTCGTAAACCGTGAATATTCAGTCCTCCGATAAAATTACCAACGTTATCGTTATATTAACAGATTTTTAATTCCCTGAAAAATCTTCGAAACGTCGAAATGGAAAAATAATTTGAACGTTTAAGATTTCTTTGTTGTTCGTTCTGTTTTGACATCGTTGAAGTCCAACTTCCTGGACACCCAGTAGAACCGAGCGGGATTTCTCTGGAACAATGCTCACCTACGGCTCGTTAGTGCACACGTGGAAGTATACACACCCCTCGTCCCTTCCTTCTACTCGCGTTAATACGCGTCGATGAGGCCCCGTGCCGACGAAGAAGCCCCTCGAGCTTGAACTTTTATTTCGCGCCCCTCTAGATTAGCACGATGTCGTTTGCCGTGTCGACAGATGGCGGCCGAGCGATCTCGTAACTCTCGACGACGTTCATTGTGGATCTCGAAAGGAGAGAGGGCAGATTCAAAATTCGTCGCTTCTCGAGAAGGGTGGAGGACGCACAATTAGCTGGCCGTTAGCTGGCTCGTTTCTCACAGTCGCGAGCGATTTGACCAACTCCGAGGACAACGCGTGCACTGATGAATTAACTGGCTCTGTCGTAATGGAAGTTAGAGAAATTGATGATTCCGATGGTATTTTCTCGCTTCGTTTCGTCTGCTTCGGGTAATTAATAGAAGAATCTTTGAAATCACACGATTAACACTAGATTTACGGGACCAGTCAATTTGACGGATGGGATGCTTCAATTATACGATATTAACAGATTTAATTAACTTATATTAAGTCTGTTAATATTGCGAATGTTTTGAAATTAAACCCATCGTTTGTTTTTTAAAGAAAATATGTGGTTTTCTTTACCCTAAATCTGACGGGTGTCTGTAGAAATAGGTATATAAAAAAAAACCATAAACCTACTGTTAAACACAAGGAATTAACGTTACCTTTCTACTTCGTTTCCTTCTCGAATATTCGAATAACGAAACTATTAAAGTTATTATTTTTTAATTTCTACTCGAAATGAAATTGCAAATTCCGCGCGAGCGGAATATCGAGTACGATAATGAATGAAAGTCGACGCGACGTTCCTTTGAGAATCTTCGAAGTTTCCTCTCCGGCAACAAATTCACTCGGTTCTCTGTAGAAACTCACACGGTGCCCGATTTAAATCCGAATAATCCCTTTTCATTAGCCGAAAAGCGGATATCTGTCGATCGAACGTGTAATAAAAATGGTTAATATCCACATGGAGAAGGCAGGCTGAAAGACCAGAGGAACAAAAGGTCTAGAAGATTGAATCTTCTGCACCAATTAACCACATCGTGTAACTACCTCAATTTCTCCGGGAAAACCAGAGGAAATCGCATCAAAGCGAGCCTCCATATCCCGTCGTCCGCGAAACTGTGATAAAAGGAACAGAAGGCTGCGGATCGCCTCCATCCATCCACGCAACACGTTTTAACTCCTCTCCCCACTCGGGGTGGCCTAAATCCAAAATCATGTTCCGTATGTCGTCAGCCTGGCAGAAAATAGAGGAGAGAGAAAGAGAGAGAGAGAGAGAGAGGGTGGAACAGGAGGAAATTCAACGGATGGATATGCCCGTGTCCTCAGGCTGGTCGATGTATACGGGCGCAGGTTGCATCTGGCGACACTGCGACCCAGAGAAGCCCCCCCAGAGCAAGAATACCGGGGTTCCGGCTGGCCCCGGGCTCGCTAAGGCATCCCCCCGCGTTCTCGACAACGTCTTCTTTTCCGGATGGTTAACTGTCGCCCGGAAATACGACGAAGACGCTTGGAACTTCGCCGGCATCGCCACCGGAAAACCACCGCGCGCCACACTTCTTCTCTTCCGCCCGCGAATTTATCGCTTTTCCGAATATTATATTATTCTTTACTTACACCTCTGTCGCCGAACGAATATTTATGCTCGCACTGACGCAACTCGGTACCGGCTACCGATCTTTTATCCGCGTCGGATCACCGGAAGCTTGCCAATTTATCGTTTTCTCGAGGGTTTTATTGTTCCACGTTCTCACAATGTTGGGGAAGGAACGTTTGCGCGGATGAATCGAACTTCTTATGGAAATTTTAGGGGCTGAGTTGGTTTTAGAATTGTTACGAGTTTGGCGGGATTTAACGGGTGAAGAAGCGAAGGATCGGTGGAATTATTTTTAAGGAACTTGACAAATTAGGGTTGGAGATTTAATTTCGGATCGGATGCTTCTGGGAATCTGACGGATAAAGAAGTATGTAAGAATTTGAACGGAGTAATAAATTAAATTGGTAAGGGGTTGATTCTAGCTTTAGGGATACTCTCTTCCCCGTTACTGATCGTTTGGGTTAGACTTAAGAGAATAATGATATAAAGACTTAACTTGATAGACTCGAAATTTCAGAAAATTCAGTAATCTCCATGTTTAATTATAACACTTTAGAATTCCACTGATGTTCTGAATATTTCTTAGTAACTCAAGAAACAATTAGAATTTAAACGAATCTAGAGATAGGAATGAAATAAAAGTGGAAAAATTAATAAATTATTAGCAATTGCAGTAGAGAAGTAATTATAGGTCGAAAATCGGCAATGATCGGAAAATTTCTGATGAAGATCGTTTCATATTCTTTTTCTCATTTATTTCGTATTAATTTTTAATTTCTTATTTATCTCTTACATTTTATTTTAGCTTAGATGCTTCATCGTTTGACACTGGTGAACATCGTGGACCCGTGATACCTGACTTTTAACTTGTTTAACTTTCATAAGCTCGAATAAATCTCAAGTGAAGATTCAATTGCTCGATAAAAAAAAGGAAAGAAAGAATGAAAACATTGAAACAGCTGTTTTAAATGTGTAATGGGATGAAGCGTATTCCTCTGCGTTTCAATAACCCGTGAAATAAACGGCTTTAATTTATCTCAAACTTGTTTAACACGAAAACCATCTTGAACGTAATATTGTCCGAATGTGCAGACGCCAGTGAACTAATTGCAACTTTAAAATGTACCGGGTGAATAATGTTTTGCATTTAATGCCGGTTTAACATGGATCGCGTGAGTCAGAGGAACTTATTCGGGCTGATTTGTGTACCGGCATGGAGTAGTTGAATTAGTCGGACCATGTGAATTCATTTGGCTAGAGCAGTCAAACTGCGGGTAAGTTTATTTGCCTGGAGCAACCAGAAGGTTAACCTACCGAATCCCTCGAGCACTCGTTGACCCAGCTTTTATATCAATTTTTTTATACAAATAACTTACTTCGCACGATTTACGCGACTGCCGCATTGTCCGATCGAGCGTAATCTCGGAATATTTTTCCCCGTAAAGAGAAGCTCGTCCACGAATATTTATTTTCGTAAATAAAAGCGCCTCGACGATACCTTCATACGCGAGAAAAGGTGCTTTACGAATCCTAGCGTTTTTGGGGAATTAAGAGAAAGTTCATCTCGAATTTATTTCTGCACAAATTTCGTTCGACGTATAATTTCAAAGTGAACGCATTTTAATTTTCACGGATTAAATTTCGAAATAAAAAGTAAGAATAATTAATTAATAATAATCGCTCGATAGTGAAATCTTCTAACTTTTCAGAAATACTCCTGAAAGGTACATTTTACGGAAGAGAGAACAGAGTTATTTTTATATCAAAGTTTCCTCGAGACAGAATTTAAAGATGAAAGTAGTGTTATTGCGAAGAAAAGATTTCT
Organism: Euglossa dilemma; assembly: GCA_002201625.1. Lineage (NCBI taxonomy): Eukaryota > Metazoa > Arthropoda > Insecta > Hymenoptera > Apidae > Euglossa > Euglossa dilemma. The sequence goes on from NIJG01000123.1 coordinate 7,296,803, forward strand.
AAATAAACAACAGAAACGCAGGAGAATCGTAGGGAAGAACAATTCCTTCAATTTCCAGAAGTACTATCAAGAAGAGAAATATTATCTCGAAGTTATTTTTCACAGGAAAATAAAGTTCGACGCGTAATTTCGAACCGAATATATTTCCGTTTCGAAAATAAAATTTCGAAATTTGGAAGGCGAAATTAAAAAGGAGAGTAACAATGGAACAGAGGAATATCGGAAATCAATAAATGGGTCTAATAACGCGAAATCTATGGCGGGGAAAAAAAAAACATTTCGAAGAAACGTTAAATCCCTGCAGGTTTTAATAAACTAAAATTATAACGCTTACTGAAACGCGGCTTTCCGCCGTTCGGTATTCATATCGGAGAAAATTGCAGAGCATTTTAATCATAACCATATCCCTCAACAAAAATGAGCTGTTTAACGGTCGTTTAATGCGAACGACACGTAATCACGGGCCGTTCAATTTCCCAAAAACGTGTCGATAGAATCTCACGGCCTGCCGCGAGCACATTAACGTCTCCTCCACACCGTGCTGCAGGTAATTAACTACCAATCAATTAATACGACCTCGAAAGTGCGACCCGTTTCCAGATAGGCTGGAAACCGCGTTAACACGGCGTTTAATAATGAACATTCGTGATTTCGCAAAATGTAACGCGGCTGACTCTTTTGTTGCTTCATTACTCCCATCGCCATGAGATTCTCAATAAGCGATAAGAGCTTAATAAGCGTTACGCTTTTATTATCATCGTTTTTAACAAAAGAATTTATTCGCGACAAGCGATACGTTTAATGATTATAAACGGTGATTCGTTTGGCACACGTTCAGACTTCTAACGAGTCATTAGCAGATGATAAACGTTAAACTTTCATTTTCATCGACGAGAGAAGATTTATTCGCGACACGCTCGATAATCGAAGATACCATACGAAACTGATATATCGCGGAAGTTATAAAACCAGACCTATCGGACAGAACGTATAATTGAAGAAGGTAGAAAAATATTTCCAATTTCACGCGATAAGACAGTATCTAGCAAATTGATCAGAGGATTGAATATTCCGGATGAACTTCGATCATTGATATACGAGCCATTTAAGAATATAATTTCCCATTTATTCTCGCGATAACCTTATTCGTATTAAAATAACACGGAGCAACATTTTCCAACCCAGAATGAATTTCATAATTTCCATTCGATTCCTCGCTGTATTAATTACTCGGTTATTCTCGCAAAAGAAAAAAGAAAGAATCTACAAGCGGCGGAACATTCGACTCATTATTCGGTCGCTAATAAACAAAAAATAGTGAAACATAACGGATCGTTAATTTCCACAGCGCGTATCTTCTCGTCGAATAACCAACGTTCCCGAAGAGTCACGCGAAACCCCGACTCGAGAATTAGAAGATAAGTTCGGTCGTACGTTTTAATAGAACACCTTTTGCTAGAAACGCGAGTGCCGAGGTAACTCCGCCGGTAATAACCTCGACGTGACATTCAATTACCTCCGTACGATCTTAAACGGCCACCACGCGACCTCGAATAACCTCGAACGTCCCTGAAAGATCTATAATCCAATTATATCCAATGATCGCACATGACACGCTCGTATTTTCGTAAAATACCCCACGATTCTCCTCTAACCCGATCAAATTCGAAAATTTTAAAAATTCTCGAGCATGAATCTCTCGCGTTTATTTCTCTCTATTTGCGAGATTCGCTCGCGCGAAAAAGGCCCGACGTTCCGAGTCATCGATCATCGAGATCAACCGGCAGACTCCACCCAGGGATTCCGATCTCAGGTTCAGGTTAGGTTGGGCTAATTAACCGCGTTCGTGGCAGAGGGCTTTGTCTCCAGACCGAGGATCGTCGCGGAACGACGATGGAAATTAACGTGGCACCGAAACGCGACGCCCTCTGCTGCCCCTGCCAGCCCCATTATTGCCATCCACCCCCGTGTTACGTTCGCCACGTGCGACAGAGTGCACGTTGTATTTCATCCACGAAACTCGACCACCCCCTCGCCATCTTCAGCCTACCACTCGAGATTCCACCTCTTTGCGTCTCGCGTCGACAGCTGATCGAGTTATCAGGACACAGGGTGCCAGGGTTTGTTCCTAATTTGACCTTCATTCCGGGAGAAATCGGTCAGAGAGGTCGTTTTCTGCCAGGAGGATGAGACAAGTTTGGTAGAAGAAACGGAAATTAAATATTCTGGGAACTTAACTTTCGAATTTGAGCTTCGGCCTCTTTGTGCTTTACAACGACAGCTGATCGAGTTACCAGCACCCAAGGTCTGTCTTCGAATTGACTTTCATTTCGCGAGAAATCGGTCAGAGAGTTCGTTTTCTGTCAGTAGAACGAGAAAAGTTTGGTAGAAGACACGTAGATTAAATATTCTTGGAACTTAACTTTAAAATTTGAGCTTCGGCCTCTTTATGCCTTGCGTCGATAGCTGATCGAGTTATCAGAACCCAAGGTGCAGGGGTTTGTCTTCAATTTGACCTTCATTCCACGATAAATTGGTCAGAGAGGTCGTTTTCTGTCAGGAGGATAAGAAAAGGTTTGGTGGAAAACACATAGATTAAATATTCTTGGAACTCAACTCTCGAATTTGAGCTTCGACCTCTTTGCGTCTTGTGTCGACAGCTGATCGAGTTATCAGCACCTAAGGTACCAGGGTTTGTCTTCGAATTGACTTTCATTTCGCGAGAAATCGGTCAGAGAGTTCGTTTTCTGTCAGTAGAACGAGAAAAGTTTGGTAGAAGACACGTAGATTAAATATTCTTGGAACTTAACTTTAAAATTTGAGCTTCGGCCTCTTTATGCCTTGCGTCGATAGCTGATCGAGTTATCAGAACCCAAGGTGCAGGGGTTTGTCTTCAATTTGACCTTCATTCCGCGTGAAACAGGACAGAGAGTCCACTTTCTGTCAGAAGGACGAGACAAGTTTTTCAGAAGAAACGAAGATTAAATATTCTTGGAACTCAACTGTCGAATTTGAGCTTCGACCTTTTTGCGCCTCGCGTCGACAGCTGATCGAGTTATCAGAACCCAGGGTGCCAGGGTTTGTTCTCGATTTGACCTTCATTCCACGATAAATTGGTCAGAGAGGTCGTTTTCTGTCAGGAGGATAAGACAAGGTTTGGTGGAAAACACATAGATTAAATATTCTCGGAACTCAACTCTCGAATTTGAGCTTCGACCTCTTTGCGTCTTGTGTCGATAGCTGATCGAGTTATCAGAACCCAAGGTGCAGGGGTTTGTCTTCAATTTGACCTTCATTCCGTGAGAAATCGGTCAGAGAGATCGATTTCTGTTAGTAGAACGAGAAAGGTTTGGTAGAAGAAACGGAGATTAAATATTCTTGAAACTGAACTTTCGAATTAGCAAGTAAAGAAGCATCGTTCGCAGCAGCTATTCGAATTATTCGAACTGCTATTTTCCGGGAGACGCGCTTTTATTGGCATTTATTTAATATTTCCCGTCTTCTTCCGGCTCTCGCGAGGGTTTCAACAGCGAAAAGGGGTTTAAGGCGAGAGACAGGGGGAACGGAATAAAGTTTGAAAATGTTTAAATTGACGTAGAAACACACAGCCGCGAAAATCTCTCCTCCGCCGTTTACTTTTTCGCCGGGACGCATTTGCGAAAGTTTCCAAGGTTTCTTATTTAACATTTACTACTTATTGCATTCCTAACAAGACGTTGTCGCTATTTCCCGGGGCTTTCGGAAGGGGATTTAGCGGAGAGATTTAAATCGAGGGATAGGGGAATAAAACTCGAAAATCAGATTACGAAAGAAAGACGTAGCCTTTCAGGGATCTTTCCTTCACCGTGCTCCTGGCAAAAAGTTTCCCTTTATACGTTGTAACTTCTCCTAATAATATTTCATGTTTCTCGGCCTTTCCTTTCTTTACTTCCAGCCAGTTTGGCATGCGACACTCCGCGATTCATTGCGCCCTCCATCGTTCTCTTTTCGTTAAATTTCCACGAGGAAAATTAAATTCCCTAGGCATCAGGCTGGATTTATTGTTCGGTTGTTATTCTTTGTTCGCGCAGGAAATCGAAACGCTGCAGAACAACAACAGAAGTTGGCCGTGTTGTCGTACAAGGAATGAACCTGTTCAAAGAACTTCGGTTTCCTTCGATTTTCGAGGGAATTTTATTAATATTAAACGAACTATCGACGCAACAAAGGAAGGGCAATCGGCAGAAAATTTTTCAACGAATCCCCCAATCGAGGTTGACCCGTGCAAATATTCCTTTACGTCTATCGATTTCCATTACCGCGGATAATAAAACAAATATTTCTTCTTTAGATAATTTTATTCGAAGAAAAGTTAAACACGCGGAACAATTTCGTTTCGCCAAGCTGCCGGCCTTGTTTCGCGAAGGTGACTACGTGACTACAACACGAGGATCAGGCTTAAGGGTTTAGGACATGGATTAAGGGTAGCGGAAAGACTTCCTCGTTCGTACGGGTAATCTAGCAGAGAAAGAACGATTTCCACGAACGTACGTACACGTACAACCGGCACATCGTTCTTCCAGGGCTTATAAATTACTAATTGCGTGGAAATGAGAGATAAAATTTCCCCGGCGATGCCGGGCCAACGAAAAGTATCGATTTCGCATTTTAATTAACGTTTCTTTCACCGACGGGGGGAAATTATTCGGTACAAACGTCATAGAATTGGATTTCGCGTCGTAATTGATGCCCTTTGATATTTCCGTTCACAATAGTATCCGGATATAATAAATATGAAACTGAAGGGAAATTCCAGTTACGCTAGACGACTGACGCGAAAGAAGGTATCGGGAAATTATTGGAATTTGATTAAGGATTTTAAGATAGGTAATACCCACTGCAAGGTATTATTCCCTTCCTTCAAACAGAATTAATCTAATAACGAAATAGCTAAAGTCTACCTGATATGGAAATAAATTAACTAACGCCACTTATATAATAATTTCATTTCCTTTTGTACAAAAAAGATTTGAATATTTATACTTATGAAAATATGTTTAAATTAAAATTCCAATCCATTATTCATAAAATAATTCAAAGATATGCGCGATTTATGGTTTGTTTTTAGAGATACGGATCACGGTGGCGCTAGTGAGTTCGTACAAAATTTTAAGGCTGCCACGTCGTCTCGAAACAACGTTACAATTTAACATGGATACATCTAGAAACAACGCTATAAACGTTCGAACATTTTCACGCATGCGTGTTTGCTGTGGTAAAGAAACCAATTAATATTTCTCTCTGTGTTTAATTAAAAAATCATTACTCCCGTTATTTCTCCAATCGAATTCGGTTCACCATGTTACTTGCTACGTTTAAAGTCGTCGAACAATGCAGCCACAGCCGGTTTAATCGCGTATCGAGGAACAACGGCTAATGGCGGACGGTTTCTCCCTCCACGAAACGCGTGCTCTTGCGCGTGCGAGCAGATAAGGTAAAAATATCCTCGCGATGGCTCGCGTGGTCGGTCAAAGGCCTGTCGGGGACAAAGCTGACAAAAGAATATTTGATCCTCCTCGCTTGTTTCTCCCGGTAATCTTTTTGCTGAAACTCGCATAGTCGGATGAACAGATCGTATGTGGGTATCATTGCTGCCATAGCGATCTTGAAAACGTTCGATGACGGGTAAAATATTCGCTTCGAATCGAGTTTCAGCGTCGATTCCGACCGATTTCGGTTACGATCAAAGTGCAAACTGCGTGTGTCATCGAGTATTTAATTCCTCCACGTTGAACTACCCTGTTCTAAAAATTATTTCATGGCGATGTTAACATCGTTCCTCGTCCTTAACGTTACTTCATTATTATATTTCGTGTTTTTCTCTGTTTAAGTGGTTTTTGGGAATAACGGATATTAGAAAATATTCCACGAATCTAGTCTGCAGATCGTTGATAGACGGTTCTCATCGACGTTGACAATAGAATTGCTAAAAATTTAGACTCAGATTAACTCGTTCTTCATCCTTAACGTTACTTCATTAACGCATTTCGTATTTCTCTCTGTTTAAGTGGCTTTTGGGAATAACAGATGTTGGAAAATATTCCACGATCCTAACCTGCCGATCTCTAACAGACGGTTCTCATCGACACAAATAATAGAATTGCCAAAAATTTAAACTCAGATTAACTCGTTCCTCGTCCTTATCGTTACTTCAATAACGCATTTCGCATTTTTCGCTATTTATGTAGCACTCAAGAAAAACAGATGTTCAAACAAAATATACAACGAACCCAGCCTTCCGGTTGCCAAAAATCAAGGCTCAGTTAAACTCTCAATCGTTCTGTAATCGATCGAGAGCGAAGAGCTCTGAAAAGTGTTAAAACCCGAAGCGTGAGGAGTCGATAGTTTTCGAGGGTTTAAAGCAGTTAAGCGAGGACTCTTAGTGAAATAAATCTCAGCGAGACGAAACGTTTTCCGGAAATAGTTCGAGCAATATTCGTTGAAAGGTCAAATTTTCGACGAATAATCGACGATAGGAAAGGATGTGGTGGCAACACGTAGGCCGGAAAACGTCGAAAGGCAAAGTCCAATGGGGGTGATCGAAGAGAGGCGGAGGGCAAGTGGAACGAGTCGGCCGCGTGAAGATTGATTAACAACGCAAAGGTAAGCCTCGTTTAACTTCTTCCATTGGGCTTTGTCACGCGTTTGCTCTGTCAAATGGAAACTCCTCGTCTGGCCTCTCGAGCGTTCTCAGGTGTGTTACCGGCCGCGCGGATCCCGTCCATTGAATCAGCTCGTCATTGCAGCCGACGCTGACGAGTCTCCAGGCCTGCACAGGTGTGCGTTCCATCCTCTCTCGTGCATATACGTGTCCGCCGGCTCTCTTGGTCATCACCTGCGACGACGATGTGGTCGTCGTTGAACACGTATGGATACCGTTCTACGTTGCAATTCAGCCGCGAGTCGAGTTACATGCCACTCGATGATAAAGCAGCTCGTTTCCATCGATTTAATGCAAATTGCCGGAATTCTTTGGCAGCAGATGTCAGACGCGTCGCAGAGTGTTTACTGGCATTTACCGGTATTTGTCCACGCTTTCCACATCTCGAATTTATCGTGCGTGAAGCACGTGAGGTTTGAAAAATTCCTCGCGTGATTGATTTCGAGAATCTTGAGGACGCGCGTTATCGCGACACATTTTCTTCCTCTTCGAGATTTTAAATCTTGAAGATTCGAAATTCGTTCCTAATTTGCAGTGACACAGTTTCATCTATTGATGATTTTTTTTTAGTGATTTTTTAAGTTACCTTGACACTAGAATTAGTCTAAGGATTGAAATAACTTAATTCAGATATTTTGGAACATTTATGTTTTTAGCTTTTGACAAAATTCGATACATAATTTACTGTACAATTACCTTCATTCGTGTATAAGATATTTTAGGTTACATATTGTAGGTTGGTTATTCTAGTATTAATGACCTCCAGTGANTGACACTAGAATTAGTCTAAGGATTGAAATAACTTAATTCAGATATTTTGGAACATTTATGTTTTTGACTTTTGACAAAATTCGATACATAATTTACTGTACAATTACCTTTATTCGTGTATAAGATATTTTAGGTTACATATTGTAGGTTGGTTATTCTAGTATTAATGACCTCCAGTGACCTCTCAGCGACCTTCACTCCTGTTGACGCGACCTCTATGACCTCCTGTGACCCATGCGTGATCTCGATGACCTCGCCTGTCTATTAAATAATTTCGACTCCTATTGATCCGACTACGATAATCTAGTAATCTCCGACAAACTTTAATCCTGAACGACGTATATGAGCTTCTAGGTTCATCAAAAGACCTTGACCACTAATTATACGATTACTCGATGACCTCTAATGACTCGGAGATTTCGATATCCCATTAGTAAAATCGATTAGTATACTTTTGACTCTATAATTCGTTCCTTCCTAACTAACTCATTATCAAGTTTTTAATTAACAAGTTCGGCGCCAGTAATCAATCTTAATTCACTAGATTTCGCATGAACTTGCGATTCAACTATTAGGTCTAATTATTAAGATATCGTTAGCAGAAAACGTCAATTATGGGAGCACCTAATATGTGACGTATCGATTATTCAGAGCGCTGTCTGTTACCTGTTTGATTGTAGGAGTTAATTCACCAGGCTCTGTGAGACGTATCTGGGCTTATGAGTAAAGATATCTATCTCTAGCTGACTTTTACCTCGCTTGAAAATAATCTAATCTTCGAATCTATTAGTGAACGGATATACGCAGCGCGAACTTTGATATTTATCGGCTCGGATCTCAATAATTCCGCGAAAATATATTAGCAGAGAGACTCGCTGACAATACAATCGTTATATACCGTGAAAGTATACTTCGATATGAGCAAAGTTTAAGTTCAAATCATCGATAATTCTCGAAATTCTCGAAGAACGAATCCGTTTGCCTTTCACGCGACTCTTTTACCGTTCCACGAAAATACCGACGACAAAATCTAAACGTGGTGTTTGCACGTTCCGCTGGAATTTGGAAATTACAATGGCTCGTTAATTGGCAATTCCAACTTTTTTCATTTGCTTGCAAATTCGACGGACGGGATTAAAAGTGTTACGCTGACTGATATTTCCGAATTACGCGAATTTCTCTGTTTTTTTTTTTTTTTTACGCGACATCTATCAGCTGCGGGGTAACAATTTGCCGTTCAGGGTAAATGAAACGGAAATAAACGCAAGATCGCGCGATGTATGTAAATACGACGCTCGAGTAGCCTGGCGCGCGTCGTCCGCGGATTTTCAATATTTCCCGTGCATTTTCCCTGTTTTTCCCCCCGTTTTTATTTCTCCTTTCTTTCTTCTTTTTCGTTTCCAAGCGTTGCAACGATTTACATCGGCGGATACGTCGGGCGAAACGACGGGGACAAATATTCGATTTTATTGGCAACGAAGGGAGCGCGGGACGAAATGAAATTAGCTCGGACAAAATCCTTTGATACGCAATATTTACCTAATAACAAAATATCCGCCTTGACTGCCTAGTTAACGCGTTCACCGCCGTGACAGCCACCGGAAACCGACACGGAAATTTCCGTTTACGCCCGGTCGGTCATCGGTGGCCATCACGCCGGTCAGTGTATTAAATTCCCACACAATACGTAATTGTTTGCGTTTACAACGCTATGCTTGCGCGCTAATAACAATGGGAGAGCAACGGAAGAGAGTAAAATACGCGGCCTGTTATATTTTCTACAATTCGCTGCCATAAATTCGCCAAGCTATTTCGTTGCGCACCGTAATGTCGAGTTCAATTGACGTGAACGGAAGGTCATCTGAAATATCGCTCGACTCCTTTAGCCGTATCGGTTCTTGTGAACGGGATTTAATGGCGGATAGTGCAGGAAGTAATTCGTAAAATTACTCGTTAAAACGTAGGCCACCGTGTTCGCCAAAAGGCGACGTAATCCGAAAACATGCGGTATCTATACGGAATATACCTCGGTATCGATGACATAACAGACAAGAGAGAGAGTATGGTTACGAAAGATAAATTCACGGACAATTCTTCCATCGACCAATCGAATTTCTAGCCGTTATTTAACCGCTGGCATAGAAAACCATATTAATTTCCATCCAAAATCGCGCGGTATAAATCGCAACTTTGCGAGGGAAAACTTGCGAACAATACACGGCTACCTTGCTACGAAATTCCACTCGTGTTAGCGACCGCTAACACAAACAGGAATCGGCCGCCGCTTTGGAATTACTTAATAACCTACTTTTGTAACCCCGTTCCTGTAACCCACTTCCTTCCGAAACTTTCGATCAACCTATCGCCCCCTCCGCGTTTTCTGCGAGAAATAAAACACGCCGAGATTCCCGGGAAAGCGCGTGGAACGAAAGCACGGTGGCGAATAAAATTTGTTTCTAACCAACGTTCGAACGTAATCAAAATCGAGCAGTTATCGGTGTAGCCGAAAGAAACCATAGCGAAAAAACCAGGACCGATTTCTCTCGTGTTTCGCGCAGTGGAAAAATTGTCAGAAACGCGCGAAAAGCACGGGGGAAAATAAAATAACCATGTTAACCCGGTGTATCGGAGAACACCGGAGTGAAACCGCGTCGAGGAACGATTGCTGGAGCGAAGCTAGATGGAATTAACCAACGTGGGTAAGAGGGTTGTTGCGCAGGACGCGTTCGCGTGGACGTCGAACGACGCGGCGCATAAACGACGTCTAACATTCGAACGCGGGGTTAATCGCGGAAAATACAGGTTCGAGACTTGGGTAACAAACAGACCAAGGGGTGGGTATGAAATTTGAAATGGTGCATAGAACCGGTTGCTGCAACAGGATTAACAAACGAACGCGCGATGGCGAGGCAAAGCCGCGCGAATAAACAACGCTCTTTCTCTCTTTTCCTCGCCCTTTGTTCTTCCGCATCCGCGTTCAACCCTCTGGCTCCCTTCGTTTTTTCACCCCCGTCTCCTTTATCCACTTTTTGGCGGCCAAACCGGGGTGGAAGTTTCAATTTCGAGGTGTTTTATGATATATCTTCCGTCTGTCTCGAATTTTCAGCCAAGTTCTTCCGACTCTCGGGGATCTTTCGTGTATTTGCTGCTGCGTTTCGAGGGTTCCCCGAGAAAAGATCATTCTGCTCCCTCTTTGTCGCGTGTCTCCTCGAGTATTTCCCTTATTTTTCCAACGACCGGGTTTTTTCCCGCCGTATTTCGAGGTTTGTTTGGCACATTTCGCGAATTAAAGCGGAGAGGGTGGCTCGCTTTGCGGTGAAGTATTATCATTGCACTGGGTTCTCTCTCTCTCTCTTTTTCTCTGGTCTCTGTTCTACCGTTTGATTGTTTTATAGATCTGCACCGACTGCCCAAAAGGGTAGAAAACCGAGCAACCGATATTTCCCCGTTTATTTCTGTTTTCGGTGTCGATGAAAAAGACGCCAGTTCTACAACCGCGATCGTGTAACCGATAGACTTTGTATGGTAGAATTATTTATTTCCGTTCTTTTGTCATCCGTATCAGAGGGCTCAGTCTCTTCATCGAGATCGATAATTCATCGGTTCCTTTGTTGAACCGCAACTCCATTTCTGACTCGTGCACACACTTTATCTATTATTTCCTTGAGAGAGTTTCCTCTGTAATACCGTTTCCTTCCATTCATAACCATGCCCGATGTTCTTTATTTAATATTTCTCCTCCGTTCACGGATATCTCGAGTAGCTTCGTGTCCTGTTTGCAAATAATACCGCCGAAATGATTTTTCTTTTTAGGATTCTACATCAGTAGAGAATAAAATATGTTTAAAATTCCATTTTAAGTAGCGCTATATTTTAGTGCTAGATAAAATCGGATTTCTACAGTAGATTCCTTCGTTTATATATCGAGCAGTGTCTTTGATGTATTAAATATAATAACACTGCATTTTGATTGAATATTTGTAGAATTTTACGATGCATTATTCCCTGTAATTCTATCGAATAATAGAAAGTGGTGCTGAAAATGGTAGCAACGTTCCTTTGATTTTTTGGAATACGGTAGGATTAAAAATGTTCCATCTTTTTGATGCACTATAATGCATCATGGGACACTTTTAGATCTACCTCGAAATATTGCAATAGTTGTATGCGCATTATATTTGGTAATACCATCGACAAATGTACTTTAATAAGTACCATTTATGAACCAATGTGAGACAGTGGGACTCTTCGTTAAAGAAAATATACCAATTTTGTTCAATTTAAAATTAATCTCCTGTGACCCAAAGAGTTAACCAAATTCCAAGAGCCATTTTCAATTTGTTCACTGCTATAATTACCACGACAATAATTCCTAATTATCGTCGTCCCGTTTACACTATTAACTCGTAGTATTTGTCATTGTATTCTGAAGAGGGGATATCTTGCCAGGAAAGTGTCTCGAACGTACACAAAGTAGCAGCAATTCGAACATCCGCGAGCCCTGCAAGGTATATTTAACCGGGAAAGCAGCACTTAAGTGACTCACGAGTTCGTCCAACCGGCTAATTCGACTACTTGTACAGAGGGAATAAAAAGCGGCGGAGGCCTGGAAGAAAGGCGAGCCGCATACTTTGCCGTCTAGTTAACTCGACTGACGTCGCTGAGTCGTTGAACGAAACCGACATCGCCGTTTGCATTCCATCTGTTCTCCAATTCCGCCGAAACAGAGTGCAACACGGTGCTCCGGCGCAGTCACGCCGTGTTGGAATCGCGAAACGAGCTCCTTCGTTCCGGAAATCAAATTCTCGAACGGCGCGCCGCAGCCTTCAACGATTTTCTTCAGGCGTGCGCCACTCGCCCCTTTGCACAACCCTTGACGCTCGAAGAATCTCTCTCCTCGCCAACGAAAACCCAGGAAGGGAAAGCAATCTGTAACTACCAAAGCGTTCCACCTCTGTTCCGCCGTGTTAATTCCATTTATTTACCATTCGATTATCGCGCGAGTTAAGCAGATACGGGTAAATCTATTTGGTAAAAGGTATCCACGTGATTTTTCGAATTTTTCAAATAATTTAAGCCTTATTTGATGATTGTCGTAATAAGATGTAATATTCTTTTATTAACATATTCATCGTTATAGATGATGATCTTTCGTTTGGAGAATTTTATACATCATAATTTTCGCTTGAAAAATTAATCGCGTTTGAAGAAAATCCAGCAAGAGAAGACAAGAGAATCGTTAAAAATTCTCAACAAATGCCGCGTAACATTGTCCTTTGAGTAATCTCGCTGAACCAACCGCTACGGATTCCAACAGATCAGCCGTGAGACTTTGCGCAGCTATTTACCCCGTTCATTCCTGCTTTCAGCCATGCATCAAGCCTTAAAATCTCCGACATCGTAATACCCATGGAAGTCGACAGCGTACACGCAAACGGTTCCTCTGGAGAGTCGAAAGGATCGAGTGAAAAAAAAAATTCGCCCCGCAGCCAAGTAAAACGAGCAAACCGCCGACAACGAGAGAAGAAAAAAGAGAATTAAACAGCATCCTGCACTCAGCGTATTTAGGTTCACTCCGCTCGGTTGATAACAATAACGATAAATCAAGGGAAGACCCGGCGAAGAGCCTGCACCCTCGAAAAGTTGCGCGCTAAAAAGTTAATACGAGCAGGGAGGCGGCATGACGAGTGACGAGGGGTCGTAAATCGCGAGGAACGCGTGCGAGTCGGGTCACAGCAGCGCTCGTAAACCAGCGAGGATCGCGCGGAATCGAGAGCAACCGGATCTTGGTCGACGTCGAATCGTTCTTTCGATTCGACGAATGGCTGGTGTTTCGATGCGTCCTAGCAACCCTTTGTCGACTGGCCATTCCTGGTCGTGGGACAGAATAGCGTAGAATTACAAAAGCAACCGAATCTTAGTTGTAGTTTAGACGAATTGAATGAAAGGATAATTCGGGGCGGAATCGTACCGAATCGTGAGAACAACCGGATCTTGGTCGACGTCGAATCGTTCTTTTAATTAGACGAATGGCTGGTGTTCCGATGCGTCGTAGCAACCCACTGTCAACTGACTATCGCTGAGTTTGGGACAGAATAGCGTAGAATTACTAAATCAACCGAATCTTAGTCGAATTTTAGACGAATCGGGTGAATGGATAATTCGGAGCGGAATCCCACCGAATCGCTAGAACAACCAAATCTTAGTCGGCGACGAATTTTTATTTAATTCGTCGAATCACTGATATCTCGGTGCGTCGCAGCGATCCTCCATCAACTGACCATCGCTGAGTTTGGGACAGAATAACGCCGAATTACTAAAGAAACCGAATCTTAGTCAAATCCTAGGCGAATCGGATAAATGAATCGTACCGAATCGTGAGAATAACCGGATCTTGGTCGACGTCGAATCGTTCTTTCAATTCGTCGAATCGCGTGTGTTTCGGTGCGACGTTGCACCCCTCTGTGGACTGAACACCACTAGTCGTGGGACAGAACAGCGTAGAATTACTAAAAAAAACCAAACCTTAGTCGATGACGAATCGGATGAATGGATTATTCGGGGTGAAATCGCACCGAATTGCTAGAGCAACCGAATCTTCGAATCTCGGCTTCGAATTTTTATTTAATTTACCGAATCGCTTGTGTATCGGTGCGTCGTTGCTACCCTCTGTCAAGTAACCATCCCTCACTGTACAACAGAATAGCGCCGAATTACTAAAGCAACCGAGTCTTACAATTAGAGAAATCGAACGAAGGGATCATTCGAGACGGAATCGCGCCGAATTGCTACAGAAACCGAATCTTCGTCAACGATGAATCGGACGAAGGAATCGCCGTCATGGACTTGAGTCGAATCGTTAGAGCAACTAAATCTTAGTCGGTGACGAATCACACGAATGGATCCTTCAATTAGTCCATGAATCGCGAGTGTTTCGATGCTTAACAGCATCCCAAAAGGACAGATTAAGCCTTTCGCATGGAATATCGCATGAGACATTTCCTGGTAGGAAATCGGATCAACCATAACTACCACCGTTGAGATCCACGGTTTGTAGATATAATTCAACTGGAAATTACAAGGGTCAGACTCGTGGTTAATTTTCGCCGATGTCTTTCCATCTGAATTGCCGTTATTCTTGAAATGTCTCGACGTGACCGAGTTCGCCGTTGATTATGGCACGCGCCATCGGAATTTAAATCTCAGGGCAAAGGGTTAAACCTCGGAGATGATACGTGCACCAGGAGGGACTCGTTTCCTTACGTCTCTTCGAACTTTTGAACAAAGATCTGCATTCTGCTTCGATTTACGACCGTTTCATTCGCTTTCGACGAACCCTGTGCGTTTGTGTACGTCAAACCGGCGAGGTTTGATTTGTCGTTGGTCACGGGACAAGGGAGAGAAAAAATTGCCGGTGAGATTAGGTTTGATTTATTTAGCATGATTCGGGATTTATTCCGGCTCCGTGATTTGGTTTGATTTATTTTTAAGGAATCGTCGTCGAGGATGTTTGTTCGAGCTTCTGCAAATGTTTATCGTGAATCTATAGGGGTGTCTCCCGTTCTAATCTTTCGTTCGCAACAAAATCACCTACACAGCGTTACACGCGTATAGTATATATTTTATATGTAGGAATGGGATGAATACGGCCCCGAATGAATGTCAGGAGTGGATGGAACCCAGAGCACATGGATGTGACCGTGTGCAAGAGGCCCGAGTGTTTGAGGTATTTACGAGAAGGACGGATGCTAGAAACACGTGAAAGTTTGGGGATTTGCAAGCACCTGGCCCACCCGAGGCCCAGGCTACATGTGTGTGAAAGAAAACAGAACGAAAGGGATATATAACAGTGTAGGAGGTCGGAGAGTTCAATTTTAAGTTTTAAGTTTTAAGTTTAAGTTTTTTTTTAAGCAGTTCTAGTGAGGTAAGCCAGCGCCGTAGGAATAAGTATCTAGTCAGTTATCCTATACAATTGATTATTTTAATAAAGTTTTCTCGTATTCCCAAAAGAAGTCGCAGTATTATTCTAATCAATTCCCTACACCAAAAAATAATCCTACATATATATTATATCCGTCTGCTACATATATATTTCCTTCAATAGAGACACGTCGTTATTTATTCCCAACGTTAATACCCATAAACGCGGGAACCTTTAATCGATGTAACCGTATTAAGAATCGTTATTAGCATAACGCGACCGCAATCGGGAGCGCATTAATTCGGCAGGAACGTTGGCCACTGCGTTAAATTGCCGCGCGATATCGAGAAAGTAATAAACGATGAAGCCGTACAGTTCCTAGAGTAAACGTTCGAGAGACCTGCTCTCTGTAGCTTTGCGGTATTTTTATTCTTATTCGTTTTCCGGTCCGCGAACGGCTCGCGGATCGATGGACGCCAGGGATTAAAAGCGAAACAATCGCGCGGAATTGCATTCCGGCCGGGGACAAAGATTATAATTTACGTCCGGGTAAGAAGCGAAATGGAATTCGAACTCTCTGCCGGATCGCGGTGTGTTTGGAATTATTGAAATTTCACCGCCGTTTATTAATCGGTCGCGTCTCCGCGACAGAAGCTCGCGCCCTCTGCCAAGCGAAGGATTATATCGCGGTATCGGCACCGGCGTGTTCAAACGAATATCGTAGACATCGACAGCGGGATTATTTCCGGCCGTCCATACCGGAAAGAAGATCGAATCGATGCGAAACCGTCGAGACCGTGCGAAATATTTCGTGCCGGCGATAAAAGCGTATTTATTTATTTGCCGCGAGAATCGGCTCGAGAATCTTCGAGCGGAGAACACGATAATAAGGATAAAATTATAAAGGATTTAAAATTGTCTGTTATTATTATTCCGCAAAGGTCTTTGACATGTAATATCTTTCCGCAAGAAAGATCTCAGAATTTTAAGACGACAAAAAGCAAATAATCACCGTTCAAATTATTTAAATCAAATACTAGGGGTCGTTTATCGTATTTATTTGTTTCAGACAAGAGAGGAAATTTCACGAAGAATTTCTGTCCAATTTAGACAGCAAGTACGAACTTACCACCTGATTTTATTTGCCAGAATTAAACGAGGTCTCTCAGACGTTCTATATTTTCCTCGCCAAAGGGATTGAAGCAACGTTACCCTTGTAATCGTACAAATTACATTCTGCGATTTCGAATGCAAACATCCCGATGGAATTAAACGTTACGTTTACGCGAACAATTCCTCCAGAGTTAGTTCAATTTTCGATACGATTCGTCTCTCCGTTTTAATTACTCGCGCCAAGTTGTTCGGCGAGCAAGATACACACGCACACCTGACCAAACTACCAAGATCGAAATTCAACGCAGCCTCAAGTTCCCGTGTAATACTAATTACGAGCAAATGAATGGTGTTTAGAGGTCCAAGGAGAATCGCGAATTGACTCAGATTTATCAAACTCAAACGCATCGACGAACACTCGAATCTTCCAACGCGTCTTCTCGAAATTATCTCGACGCACCTCGAGGTTATTCCAAGGACAGTCAAGGAACGATCTGTCCGGTGTCGTTGACGTCAATTACACTGATTACAGTGCCAATCGAACGATTGATCGCGTGATATTAATTACGAGAAAATGAATGGTGTTAGAGGTCCGAGGAGAATCGCGAATCGGTTCAGAGCTATTAAATTCAAACACATCGACGAACGCTCGAATTTTCCGGACGCGTCTTCTCGAAATTATCTCGACGCACCTCGAGATTATTCCAAGGACAGTCAAGGAACAATCTGTCTAGTGTCGTTGACGTTAATTACACCGATTACAGTGGCAATCGAACGATTGATCGCCCGATATTAATTACGAGCAAACGAATGGTGTTTAGAGGTCCAAGGAGAATTGAGAATCGGCTCAGAACTATCAAACTCAAACGCATCGACGAATGCTCGAATCTTCCGACGCATCTTCCGAAGTTATTCCAAGGACAGTCAAGGAACGATCTGTCCAGTGTCGTTGACGTTAATTACACCGATTACAGTGGCAATCGAACGATTGATCGCGCGATATTAATTACAGGAAAATAAATGGTGTTTAGAGATCCAAGGAGAATCACGAATTGACTCAGAATTATCAAACTCAAACGCATCGACGAACGCTCGAATTTTCCGGACGCGTCTTCTCGAAAATTTCTCGACGCACCTCGAGGTTATTCCAAGGACAGTCGATAAACGATCTGTCCGACGTCATTCGCGTAAATTACACCGATCAATCGTACGATTGATCACTCGATCCTGCGACCGATGTTACACGGTGAATCTCGCGCTGTTTTCTCGCCCGAATAATTCAAAACAGACACGAGACCAGCTCGTGGAACGGTTGTAGGGTGCTCGACGGGTCACTATGGCTTCTCTTTCCGCCTCTTTCTCTCCGTTCGCTTGTTTTTAATGAAACCTCGCGTCTTCTTTTTCATTTATCTTTCCGCCAGCCTCGAGATGGATTCAGCGCCGCGTAACGAAGGGAGCTGCAAGATTTTCGAGGCTTTCGCGCCTCCGCTTCTCAGACTTCCGGCCGCGAGTCCGTTTTCGCTCCGTCCCCTTCCGGCAGCCGAGCTTTCCGAGCTTTCCGTCGCGGCCGGCTTCATTAGGCACCGACAGCCCACCGACGCTGCGTGTCACGCCTGTTGTCTGCTCGAGCTATCCGTGTCTCGGGCTATCGATCATCAACCGCTGCGTTTGACGCTGATATCGCGGTATGAATAGGAAATGAACAGCTGTAGGCCGTGATTATGCTAATTTCCCGGGGTTTTTGGATTTCCGCCGCGAAGATGAATGGGTGTAACGGGAAATGGCCGGGGTTCCGAAGAATAGGGAGAAGCGTTTTACGTTGGGGGTGTGCGCTTCCCGGGGATTATACATCCAGGCTGGTTTATTCAATTTCGACGGACGCGCCGCGAATTTTTATGACCCGCTATCCTTGGTAGTTTTTGATGCCAGTCTCGAGTGTAATGACAGGTGCTGGAGTTCGAGAATAGAGCTAGGGTACTTTTAGAAAATTTCTTGATATTTTGAGAAAAGGAGAATTGAAGCTTAGAATTATTTTGCTTCGACATTGTTACGTTATTTTTAATTTAATACGTTTAACGTTACCCTTCTCACCTTCGTTGTTAGATGGATTTCAATTTGAAGGAGGTTCGAGAACTTAGTCATAGGNGATTTCAATTTAAAGGAGGTTCGAGAACTTAGTCTAAGGAAGGAATTTTTAGGATGAAATTTTTAGGATGCATCGTTTTTTTTCCTTTCGTCTCTCCTAGTATCGATGCAACATTGAGACTATCTAGCTCTATTGAACTTCGATAATTGTGGGGGAAGACCCCCACAATCTCAATTAATCCTGATCTCTGGGATTTTATTAAACAACGACTGGAGCTCGTTTCTCGAGTACAAAGGATCAATCCTCTCACGGTTAAAAGGGTAAACCGAGGAGAAAGCGAGAATAGTAAGATATCAAAAACAGCGCGTATGAGAAACGGAAGACTATCGCACAAAGAATAAATAGAATTGTTTAACCAGCCATCTCTTAGACAATGTATATTCAAACGACTGCAAAGAGACCACTAAATATATCCCTGACTTCTTTGACACACGGACAATCTCTAAATTGAAGAGAAAGAAGCAAACAAACAGAAATTCCAAATTATCTACAATCCACTCAAACGTTGTTCGGAAACGAACCGAAAATGCAGAAGCTTCCCGTGCGTTCCGGCTGGAAGAAAACCGGGGAAAAATGGGAATTAAAGACAGACCAGACAGACAGACCAAAGCAAACACGCGAAAGGAAGAAAGAGTTATCAACCGCAGCTCGCGCTCTCCATCGCAACAGAAGCCTATTGAAAGCGGAGAAGCGCGGGTTCCGGCTCATCGAACGCGATTCTCCATTCGACAAATTAAAACAGGCTATCAAGTTAATTACCATTGCACATTATTAATACGCTAACAACGGAACTCGCGAGGGGCCGGGACCGGAGGAGGGTCGAAGAACGGGAGGAGAAAAGGAAGAGAAAATGGCGAAACAAGCGCGGACGCAGAGAGCTCGAAGCACGCGCGTATCGGCAACACGGTCGCGGAAGCTTCATTAAAATTATTTCACCGGTGAATTTCGTCGTCGAGCCTCGAGCTACTCGCGTTCCTCGTTCCACGCTTCTCCGCCCGGCTGTATTATCCGCGACGAGCGCGAGCTGAAAACGAAAATTAATTAAAACTCGCCGTTTTTCGTCCCGCCTTTCTTACCGTTTCCCCGTTCGTCGCGGTTATTTCGATAACTGTTACGCGACCAGGGTTCTGGATCGCGAGAGCAAATCGATCTACTAGCGCGTGTTTATCGTAATCGCGCGAGATTTGACCCGGTCGGATAATTAACCCTTTGACTGCGGCGCGATCGTGACATATCAGTCCTTACGACTGGTCGTCCACTGACCAAAAGAGTCCCCAGAGATTTAAAATACCGTTTCTAGAATTTAACACTAGGTTTACGGTTTTTTTTTTTTTGTATGCCTATTTCTATGGATACCCGTCAGATTTAGGGTAAAGAAAACTACAGATTTTCTTTAAAAAACAAACGATGGGTTTAATTTGAAAACAATCGCAATATTAACAGACTTAATATAAGTTAATTAAATCTGTTAATATCGTATAATTGAAGCAATCCATCCGTCAAATTAGTGTTAAAGAAATAATAATTGCAAATATATTAAAATATCTATCTTTCTATTCATTTTAACCCCTTGCCATACTTTGACGAGTCTGACTCGCGTCGAGAATTTCAGTTCGTAATCAGTTCGGCGCGAATCACGATTAGATTTATTTTTTTATGTGTTTGACAACAATTTTTTGCATATATTAGGCACGCAAACAATCTTCTTTATATCGTGTTTCAAGTTTCGACAGAAATTCTTCTGAGTTAATCGGTATAACAAGGGGTTAAGTAACTTTTTAAGCTACTTTAATTTACTTAACTTAAATTGTAAATTATAGTAAAAAAAAAAATGCAGAGAGCGTAGATTTACGCCTTTCGTATATATTAATGGATACGTGAGGGCGTATATTTACGTCTTTCGTATATATTGATAGACTTGTGATAGCGTATATATACGCCTTTAGCAGTCAAAGGGTTGAAGACTGATAAATACCATTTCACTGGTCGAAATTCCTGGATGAATCGCGGAGCTGATGCGGTTTTTACGGATTAATGAATTTAACACGCGTTACTCTCAGTTCACACACCCTGCCCGTTCCAGGACTGTTGTTTCACGCTGTTGCGTTGGTTTGGGGTGGATGAGGGTCGTCATATCGTGCGAAACGAATTCTTGGAACGCGAGTTCGGGAAAGATGTAGGTGAAGAGGGGTTGCGATGGAAATGGGATCTGTTAGCGGTGCGGATGATTGGCTGAGGATTAGATTCGGGATTTTAGAAGAGGATTAGGTGACTCGAAGTCAGGTACCTCTTGCAAAGGACTTTCTTTTGAAATCGAGTTCCGTTTGGACTTATGGGTTTCGGGTGTTTGTGTTTGTTGAATGATTTAGAGATAAAGAATCGCGATATCTCGTTGGGGAAGGTTATTAACCTCTCTGAAAGACGTTCATTTCGTGTACCATTGTAGATTTTCAGAACTGTCTGCGGTTGTGGTATATTATTGAAGTTTTATTTATATGTCAAGGGGTTAATACCACGGTTCGTTCAACGAGAAAAGGCAGAAAATAGGAACAAAACGTTCGCGTGATCGGTGCTACGGCTTCAGTTGAATGTCTGCCAAACGTCGATGTTCAGGAAAAAATTACGAAGAACTCTTATCGAGGGCTCTTGCGTGTCTAGCTTCTTTCCTTGTATTCAGGGGTCAGAAAAAAGTATTCCAGCCATGTTCTGTTGTTTATACTCGAAGTATAGAATTATCAAAACGGTCAAAATGTTTCAGACTTCTTACTCTTGTAGATACTGGAAATTATCTGCTTTTGAATTTAATTGTTCTTTTACATTTAATCAAGACATAATTGTATACACTTTAGTTACTCGATTATTTACTTAGTACTACAGTTATTGTACATATAATAAAAACATTCCAGGTTAAAATCAATAAAAAAATTCAGTATTCACCCTAGTCACATTTCGACTGAAATTAAAGTGTGGTACTAGTGTGATAGATGAGCGAATAAAGATTTAGGGTGCTAGAGATTTGAAAAACAGGTCTGAACAAGGGATGTTTTATTTCGAATATTTATTACACGCGTGTCTGAATGTGTGTCGAGATAACACAAAGAAGGGAGAGAAAATTTACATACGCGAGAAGATAGGAAAACGTATCAGAGTTAGGAACCGAGAGTCTAGATCCGAGAGCCAAGAATTCGGAGTTCAGAATCACTAAAGCGTATCGTGTCAGTTTTAAGCAAACAGTTTCGAATGTATATTTATTAATTTACGAGTCCACGTTTCTCATGCTTCGTCTTATAACTCGTCTTCTACCCTTAGAAACCTTCTCGAGTTAACTCGAACTATCTATTTCCGCAGATTTTTAATTAGTAACAGAAACAGATATTATTTTGGAATAAAAATTGTTTGGACCATTGATCGTCATTACGGTAAACGTATCCGAGTAATCGAGATATCAACTAGAATTTCGGAATGAAACTGCGAATACCGACATAGAAGCATTCGAAAATCGTAAATGAGACCACCGTTAACGACCCCACGCGAATAAACAGCGTATCAAAGCGCAAACCGTTCAATTAACGCGAGATCCAACAAGAAGAGCCCGACGTTAAAAATACAGACGAGACAAAGCCTCGGGAACGAACTCGAAATTATACAAAAACCTTGAAACGCCTATTCAGCGGCATCAAGGGGTTATACCTACCGCTAATGCGCCCTCCAAAGCACACCCCTGCACGCGTATCGAGTGCACAAACGATACTAATAATTCAAAAACAGCTCATTAAAGAGAGAGTTCCGCGAGTCAAACACCGGGGAGAAAAAATCGATCAGCCATGTCTGGACGTATCATCACGCGTGATAACCTTCTCCCATGATCCTCTTTTTCCTCTCTTCTCCCTCTCTTCTTTCTCTCTTCTCCCTTTTTTTTCCTCTTCTTTATTCAACTGGCCTTCGGGAACGGTCAAAGAGTCGGGGTTGCGCAACAGCGACGAAAGAGGGTAGAATTTAAGGGGTGGGCAACGAGCTGAAGAGCTTGATGGATAAAGGGGTTAATCGAAGGTCGTTAACTTTCCGCCAGAGGAAATATTCATTAATCCTGGAACACGATGCTTTCGCGAGGTTTACGAGTGTAGAACAAATTACCGGCGAGCTACGCGCCGCCGGGACGAGCATTGTGTTATTTAAAACGCCATTTGCTAACGCTAATTCAGACTCGTCGGCTGTGCATTCGGATCGAAGATGTTGCGGATAACCACCGGCCTCTACACGAACCGGCAAAATGTCGAAGGTAATCTGGGAACGGTGAAATTGCCGGAACGTAGAATTATTATTGACAGGGGAGTGACGAAATTTGCGCGGTCGTTGACTCGTAAATTGCTTCGTTATATTTCTTTTGGCAGCGATAAATTGTACCGGAAATTCGGACGTTTAATTACCTGCCGCGTATCGAATTGCTTTCGGTGCGAGAGACGAATATAATATTCGGAAAGGAAAATTTGTCCGAAAAAATTGCGAACCTTCTCGATGTCGCTCTTTGAATACCTTTGTCGAGGACCTTTGTCTGAGTCGATTCCATTTACAGATCACAGGATGATCCGTTGATATAGAATACTCGGAGTAACAATTTGCAAATTGTTCCGTATTCGAGTTAAACCAATAAAGGTGTAGAATATTCCACGAAAAAGAACAGGAAAGAAATTAGCACCGCAAAGGGGGTCGAGACACTCGAAAATAAACCTTCTTCCGCGCGTTTTGCCACGATATTCCTCCTCGTGGATTCATGTCCGTTTAAACAACCGAACCGGATGATCGTTTAAGTCGAAGCTTGATTAAATCCGAGGAGTTCAAGGCTAAGCTCTCGCCGTGCTGTCGGCCATTAAACTCGATCGAGAAAAACGCTCGCCGATCCACTTAATCCTTTCGAACGCGTGCACCTCCGAGGCAACGAGCTTCCACGAAACGATCGGTTCTGAAAAAAAAAAATCGCGCGGAAAGTGTTTCTCGCTCGGGAAGAGTTCAAGGCTACGCGACGCTAATTTCCCGGGACAGAGGCGCGGGGTCGAGCAACGTTTCTCCCGTGAAAATCTCGTTTAAACACTTTCATCGATTCGCCGGGCAGAAAAGTTACACGGGTTTCCTTTCATCGGCGTAACAGCCCTCGAGAAATATTACGCCTGGAATTGGTTAACGCGACGTCTCGGTCGCGAGCGACTTTCAATTAACCGGCCTGTTTTTTCCCACCCTCTTTCTTCCACCTCGAACACGACCTTTCGGTTTTTCGATCGTCCCCCCGGGATCGAGGATTTTCTCCTTGTTGACACTTTTACAATTTGCTCCTCGTGTTTGCCCGGCCAATTTTTCGTTTGCTCTGGAACGATGGCCGGGACGTTCGCTGATTAGAAGCCTCCTATATCTTCTCCGATCGCTCCCGGCTGTTGACTTCGTTGTGTGTCGCCAACTTCTTGCAAAGCGACTCCAGAGACTCGAGAGAAAGAAATCAGAAAACGACACTGTTCTCGTGTTTATACCCTGTTATCGACATGCTGTTACAGAACACAGAGGATACTGCTTGCCAGGAGCAAAGAAACCTGCGAGTTTCGAGGGTTAATATGCATACGTAAGATGTTTCGAACTCGCGAGGACTTTGCACGCGAGGAAAGAGATGAAAGGAGGAAGAATCGAGACTCGTATTTCCATTTCGTTCGTACTTCGAATTCTCTTCCGATTTAATTTATTAGCGGATAAAACCCCAGCCTGTGTATCGAGCAACTTTTAATACGTTTTATTTCCACGTGTAACCTATCACCGCATCACCGGTGGATTAACGAATGGTATTTAATGGAACCCGTGGAAGTACCATTTCGATTATTAAAACATCATCAGACGATTCGTTTAAGCACCGCCTCGCGTTTAAGCTTGCTACCACGTCGAAATGCGGGAAAGAGAAAAAGAGAGAACGGTCGATGAGAGACGAGAGATGGAGAAGAATTCGGTCGTCGATTATCGTTACTCCTATTGGTCGTTGGTTAAAAAGATCCAGAGGGAAGGGAAGAAATGAGAAGAGAGGACCTTCGTCGTCGAACGCATCTCCAGCCGGAAACAATCCTTCCGGCGGGCCAACAACGGCAACAGGAATCAAACAACTTCCAGCCGAAAGCACTCGAGCCACTCAAACTTCGTTACAGCCGAAACTCCTCGAGGGTCTCGTTCGCGAAAAACCACGTCCGCGATAAACAAGATCGCGCAAAGCGCTTGCGAAATTTCGCGATGGGCTACGTGCACCGTCTACGAATTAATTACACCGTGATAATTAGGGGATGGCCAGCGCTGCACGCGAGTAGGGTGGTAAGAGGCAAGGGTTGCAAGCGTTTGCCTTCCATCCCTCGTCATCCCTTATGTACCCTGCGATGTTACTTAGGTTAGAGTGCCGATGACGTAGCGATCATTACGAAAGTGGCCTAAATAATATTTATGTAGTTCGAAATATTTAAATCTTCGTCTCTCTTCATCCCTTAAGCAACAGGTATTATTATTTATACCAGAGTGTCAATGATATGTCGATAATTACGAAAGTGGATATATATTTGGAGATATTTAAATTTCCGCGTCTCTCTTTCATCCCTCTTCATCCCTTATGTATTAAGTATAATTACTAAGACCACAGTATTAATGATGCTTAGATGATTATAAAAGCGTATTCCGAGATATTAAATTATATTAGAAATCAAAATGTTGCAAAGTTTTCACATCTCTTTTTCATCCCTCTCCATCCCTTATGTATCAAGTGCAATTACTAATACCACAATATCGGTGATGCGGTGGTGATTATGAAAGCGTATTCTGAAATATTTAATAACATTGAAAATCAAAAAGTTGCAAAGTTTTCACATCTCTCTTTTATCCCTCTCTATTTCTTATATATAAAATGTAATTACTAATACTACGGTATCGGTGATGCGGTGATGATTATGAAAGCATATTCTGAGATATTTAATAATATTAAAAATCAAATAGCTGCAAAATTCTCACGTCTCTCTTCCATCCCTCTTCAACCCTTCTATATCGAGTGTATATAATTATTAATACCAGAATATCGGTGAAGCATCGATGATCAATTCAATCACAAATGGAAAACTACAAAGTCAATCTAAAGATTCGAGTCTACTACTATCTCCCAGGAAATCGATCTGAGCAACAAAGTACGCGTGTCTACACCTTCAAGTATAACTACACCCGTGTATACGCAACACAAGTATATATCCAAATATATTCGCGTCTACGCGAGTGCAGACGTTAGTACCGAAATCTGCATACGTCTACTCGCGTGCAGGTGTGTTTGTACATGCGCGCGTACAATTATCGACGCGCGTACACGCGAGCCCACGCACATCCACGCATCGCATCTGCGTGTTTACGAATATGATATACCGTAGACATAACGCGCGTGCGACCACGCGCGTCTTCCTATGCAAGCTCGCAGCGTCGTGCGCGCGTGTTGTCTCTTTAATCGAGGCAACGAGCGCGAGCTAAACAAAATTCGAAAGCCGGATAAATATGAATTACTCGGGCAAGAGCACGCGGTGAGTTGATGAAACGGACCCGCGACGTGACGCGATAATAACGTTACGAGAATAAATATACGCGAAGGTAGGCGCGTTGAAAGGGAGAGAGAGAGGGTTGAACAGGGTGCGGGAGAAGCGTGGACAGACTGGCGGATCCTCGCTTGCATCGGGGATTAAAACGCAGGGAAAAAAATGGAGGGAGCAGCAGGGGCGAATAACGTGTCCGCGGCAGGGGCGGAGAGACACCCTCGCGAGAGGAGCACAGAGGAAAAAATGGTAACCTCGGGGGAATGCAGATTTTTCGCTGATGTCTATGCGACACGGAAAATGATACGCGCGGAGATAGGGGATAAGAGGAATTTAGACGGCGCTATCCAGTTGCGTTTTCGTTAGTCCTGATGCGACGCGACGCATCGAGCTCGCCCGCTGCTTTTTCCTCCGCTCTTCGTCTGCTTTTTTTTTTTTTAACGTTTCCGGTACCAGCAGACGGACTTTCCGCGAGCGCGATAACGCGAGCCACGCTTTTAGAGGTAGCCGTGTTTCCACGGCGAAATTCGCCTTGATGGTCCCGCGTGGCTGTTGCTTCGGGTATGTTCATGGCAGCCGGGTTATTTCGCGCGGATTCGGCGCGAGGGGTGGTCCTGCAGGGGAGAAATTAGGTTACGCTCGTGCAAGTAGGTGCCGGAGTTGTAAGATATTTCTGGCAGCTGTGATAAGCGAAGGGAAATTTTCCTCGGTTTTACAGAGCCCTCGGATTTTCTCCGTTCGATAATCATCCCCGAATTTCAACCTACATGGGAAAATAATTGACCCTTTACTTATTCGGTGATTTCTTCATTACGGAGAAATAATAACTCGAAGATTTTCTGCGATAAAATAAGAAATCGTATACGAATTAAGACCGAGGTAAAGGGTTAATCGAACGAGGAATAATCTAAGTTGTAAAAATTTATTTCAGAAATATCGTCGCGTTGTTAAGTCTACGTGACAGTCCTGACAGGGAGAGAACTATTTCGAGATTCTCAGAGAACGAACGGGACACGAACTTTGCAGACTTGATCATCCGAGAAGAAAATAACTATCTAAACGAAGGATAATCCGTGTTATATCAGGTCATCCCATAAGTTCGTGCAGGTTTTACCATTTAAAATTATACGTCGAATAAATCTTTGAATATTAAGAGAAAATATAGTCGCTCTTTTGTTTTACGACTTCTTATTTCGTTGGCAAACGCGTTAATCATCGATATAATTTATGAAATGCGAGGAAAAATATAAAGAGCGCCGCAGAACGAATTTATGGGATGACTTAATAAATTAACGTCGCCTCGTGTAACAAGAATGGCAATTCTAAAATTCTGCTTTATTATTTACCGTTTAATTTGACTATCACTGAATAGGTATCAACGGTTTTCAATTATTCGAGACGTTTACCGGAAATAGATGAACAAAGCTGACAGCAAGGATAATTGCACGATACACGCAACGACTCGCGTGTCGTGAAATCCTTCGCGAGGACATTCGATGAACATTTCATCGTTCAATTCGAATTCGCGGCATCGTTATTAACATCGGATATCGTATTCTAGCTGGGCCCGAACGAAAATTAAATTAACATGCCCGTGAACCGTGAAAAGAAGCAACGGAAAAACGAGCGTGCAACCAGTGCACGGTGGGCGCTATAAAATAAATCATACAACCGCATACCAAACGGAATTAATTAACGAACTTTAATGTAGCTGCTTGAATCCAGTTCGCAGCAGGTATTCGTGAACGTTTCAGGCAAAAATTATACGCTCCTCTAATTAACCTTTTCAGACCTAAACTTCTGGTGAAAAAATTAAATACCTTTTGTGCCCGCGGACTCGAACGGAAGACTCTTCTCCGTGGCGCTCTTTCGGGAACGAAGGAAAAGAGAAAACGCGGAAACGAGTAGAACAAATCTACGTTCTCCCCGACGAAATGAACCACGAAACGATCACACCTGCGACTAAACTCCGCGTTCCTCTGACTAACCGGCTCAAGTGTCCCCCGACAAACGGCCAGATTATTTAATTGCAGATACCGATGTCACCCGCAACCCTGCTATTAATTAGCATTTAATTTCTGCATCAAACAGGCAAATTAATCGCGAATCTCTATCGAGAGGTCGCGTGGACACGTGCGAGTTGCATTCGTACAGATTGCCCTTTGTATCCGACCGATAAATTGATATATTTTATTGTTCGCGATTTTTCTGAGCTTTCAAACTCTTTTCCGATACAATTTACAATGTTTTTTCGAACGATATGAAATACTTGGGGAAGAAGTTTCGGCGGACTGCGATTTTCATGTGATTTACAATCGAGCTTCTATAATTCGAAATTATATCGAATTATAGAATCGGTGAGATTTTATGGAATATAAAAATGATAAAAATCTCAGCCGGGGATACCTGTCATCGGGATATTATCAGTCGATAATTCTATCGAATATTAACCCTTAATTCGTATCAAATTTCCATATTCTATGGAAAATTCAATTTCATCTTTATCTGACAAACGAAAGTGTACGGACATAGTGGCATTTGGTTTCCCTTTCCTACATAAACGTATTACGTCATCCGATTCTCGGGTCCATTTTCATTTTAAAAAATTGTAAATTATTCCTCTAAATGGACTCTGGTAATCTTCTTTCGCGAGACGAGGGAGAATTCAAATAATTGTATTTTCATTTTCACTATTGGGATTATAGATTTGTATATATGTTCTTTTAAATCTTTTGTTACTCCAGGAAGAAATATGTTTCTTCGAGTTCTAACCTGTTTTAAACAATGACTAAACAATCTAAAAAATTCTAAACAATGCTTCTCGACACTTATACCTTATAAACTTATAAATTTATTCACAGCTTACATCCTAGATTGATTTTTGGAGATTACGAAGCGAATAACGAAGCGAATGAAATTCTAACAAAAAATCGCCAGAATATCCGCAGCATCGGGAATAAATGTTTCACGAGCCTTCGTCAAATCCGCTTCGTCGCTCGCCATCGCCGAGATTAATCTTCCCGCGGAATACAGGGATTTCTGGTGGAAAAACTGCGATGAAACAACTTCTTGGCCAGCGAAGTTCGACTCAATGGCCGGTAAAACGAACTTACGGAACTTATTTCCGACTGAAGCACGAATTAGTCGATGATAATGGGTTAACGTAACTCGAGTGGGTTGACGAAAGTTACGTCATTTCTGTGGTCCGGGAATTACCCGATCGATCCTCGCCGGACCTTGCAATATCGAACTTGTCCGAGGGACTAAACCGGCAGTGATCGGCATCTTGGATCATTAAACCACGCGTATTTAACCGACGTTACAGACTGATAGCTTCGTGACTTCTCGAGATCGCTCGAGGAACGAGCCAGAGGGCGAGAGAGGTTCGAATTTCCGGTATTCGTGGTTGGCTGAAATTCGCACGCGAAAGCGACGAATTTGGGGTGAAACTTTCCACCTCTGCCTTGGTTTAACTCGTTTAACGAAAAATCACGCGTTATACCATTGTTTTTGTCGTTTAACATTGGAGAAAATTGGATTAGGGAATTACCGATACCATAGTAACAATTTCTCTCATTTCTTTGATATTTTAGTGTCAATAAAATTTATACTCTTGAAGTAATTATTTAAAACTTTCTCGAAGGTCCGAATCAAAGCTATAGACGAAAATTATATCAGGTTAGGGAAAAAGAATTCCATTATTTTTATAATTTTAAATAATATAAATATAGCCAGGCGAAAGAGCAGAAAATTATTGCAATATAATAGAACCATCTTGAACGATCCAATCATGAAAACAGGGTAAATGAAATTTCACTGATTGCCAGGAAACGCGATATGCGAAGTTTTCATCAGGATTAAACGGTAAAACATTGGGGTAGCGTGGAATAATTAATATTCATTAAAATAAAATAGCAAGAATTTACTCTCCTATTTCACGTATCAGCATAATATCATCAAAAGGCTAAAGTGGCCATTGAACGTACATCAAAGGCGAAATCAGACGCGAATAGAGCTCCCCAAGCAGCTATAGCGTTCCATCCCCGTCGGCCATCTTTTCGCCTAATGCATACACGCTGCGTGACTATTCCGAGACACCTGGCTATCCGCGTCCCGAAATCATTCTCTCTCTCGTCTCTGTAGACCCCTGTCTCTAATAACGTTAGCAACATCGGCAAATGAATACCTCGCCTTTAATATCGACGACAAATGGCCAGGTCGGCGTCGAAACGAAGCCGAGGAACAAGAGAAAATATCGTGCCGCATAATACCTCCTGCCGGTATTTGCCTTTCTATCTTCGGTATTTCCTTTATTCCTTCAACGAAATTCCGCTCGTTTTTCCGGCTGAAACGTTCCCGGAGACCAAACACACCCTGCGTCCCTCCTTTCTCAGCTCCTTATCCGAGTATTAAATTTCGCGGCAAGTATCGAACCGGCGTGGATAAAGGGGTGACAGAGGGGAAGGCAGAAGAGTAATTCCACGGCGACAGATTGGCGGATCGATCGGACGATTTCGCGCGATACTTCTGGCGAATAAATAAGAAACCGTGGGCTCTAAGTGGATAACGCAGCGCGCGAAAAGAGAAGCGGGAAAATTCGAGGCAACCGATATTGGATTCGACCCTTCAACCCCTCTCCCTTCTTTTCACGAACCAAGTCACTCGTTCTCTTTTCTCTGCCTTTGGCCATTTTTCGCCACGACCAGAGAACGCTCTGCTTGCGATCCGATCCCTTTGTTATTCCGCGAGGCTTGCTATCCTTCGAACAGACGCCGATGCAATCCGAGAATCCTCGAGCAACCGCTCGCGTCGAAGCCGATCGACGATGGTAATCGTATCGCGAGATACGAGACGAGACGACGAATCGCGTCGCGACGACGTCCCGATTTTCCCCCGATTTTCGTCCCCTTTTCTACGCCCCTGCGATCTACGGTTTCAATAGCAGGGCTAAGGTCGACCGATTATTTCCGTGGCAGTCTCCGTGGAGATCCGCCTTGAATTTAGGACAGGGTGAGCGCGAGCTATGGTAACAAGGGTGGTTTCGCGTGGGTAAACGTTGGTTTGAATTTAGGAGGACGGTTCGGGGGTTGATAGTGAGGGGCGAAGAAGGTGTCGGAGTCAAAGTGTGGGAAGGTGAGCTGGATATGCGAGTATGTCGATACGTGACGTATTTTCGGGGATAGAGCGAGTCGAGTGCAGAGAAATGGGGTGCGGAATTTCACGGGGATTTCTCCTTTTATGGAGAAACATTGGGTATTCGAACGCGGATGGTTTTCGATTCGATTGGCCAGAAATTTTTCATACGCCGCTGTAATGGGTAGCTTTTTGAAACTTTATCGGTGGAAACGAATGAGTGCTAAATAATGAACTGGGAATTGTCGATGATACCGTTGTGACAGCGCAGCGAACGATCAAATATGGTAAATAAATAAATAAATATCGATAACGTGGAATTTTCAACGTTTAACGAGAATTTTATGCGGAATTCATTTTTAACGAGCCTCTCTTTTACGCGCAACGGTAATTAGTAGTTATTCGATATCTTTCTTGGGGCCGCGGTAATTACGGTAATATTATAATTTATTTTAATATTACAGGAAATCCCAACCGATGAGCTTTGAAATAACAATACCCGGCAGAGTTCGATGCGATTCGGGTCGATGTGTACGGTGTGTGCTTTAGTTCTAATTAATCAGGCTTTTCGGAACCTACCCAGAACTTGCAAAACAACACTCTGTCTAATTAAAACATGATCCTACTTGCGTCACTGCGGGGTTAACTTGCAGCTGATTTAGAACTGAGAAACTCGGCTCGTCATCCTCGCCTTCTCCAGAAAACCAACCAAAGATTTTTAGCCTAATTAAACGATCGAACATCGTAATTCCAATTTTCTAATTCTCTTACATTTTTCTTCGTTTAAATTCAGCGATTGTTTAACATTCTAAGAGACCTTTTATTATATTTAAAATCTCATAATCTATGCTAAGCGAACGTATTAAATATAACTTCGTGAGTTATCTTTACAGCGATACCAGTCGTGCATCAAATACAGAGGATAGTAATTTAAATTTATCTCGAGTTTTATTTTATTTCCAAAGTGGACGAGGATTGCTGTTTTTTAAATTATCCGCGAAAATTTAGCAATTAATCCTTCGAAAAGATTGCACGGTTAGAATACGAATTATTTCGTTGCTAAATCGTCGAGCGTTCGTCTTGGTCCGTCGATGCTCGTCTTTGTTCGATTCTGGCAGCTTGGAAATTCACGTGTAAGAAGCAAGAACAAACGACAGGAACGATATTCGAATCAATAACACGTCTCGCAAACACAAAGCTGGTTTACTCTCGACTCATGATAGATAGAGGATGGGCGGATCCTATGTACGGCAGTTAACCCAACTTCCCTAATCTTCAAACTAATTTCGAGTTTAATCCATGACCACGAATATTCAGTTTACCTGGAACGGATAATGTCGCGCATTTTCCAGCCGTGTATTAAAATTACGCCATCTCACTTCAGGTCGTCGAGAAATTTTATCGCCTGGGCTTTACAAGTTTCATATCTACGTTCACCCTTCCACGATCGAATTTTTAACAACAAACTTGATTAAATTATTCGCAAAATGTAATTAATCAGACGATGTCAATTCTCGATTTTTTATTTCGAGACTGAGTCAATTTTTAGCGAAGATGAGTACATTTTCTAAATTATCAGCGATGTTGTGGATATTTAAATTCGATTTTGAGGAAAAGTGTGAAAATTTATTTGGAGCTATAGTAAGAAGAGAATTAACCAATTTTTCTTCTTTTTTTTTTATTATGAATCGTAGAATAAGATTCGTTGTGCAAGGAATTCTGCTTTGGTAGAATTTTATTTGGACATAGTCTCGTGGAGAACGTTTTGCTGAGGTTTAACACGAACTGTTTGCCACCTCCTTTTTCCTTTGCAAAAATGCATGCTTCGAGCATTTATTTCGTTACCCATCGACGTATCAAAGCACTTTGAGCTCGTTAATTTTATAATTCGACGTAGAAGGTAATTAACCATCCACACTGAATGCCGAGAAAGCGGTAATTAATAACGGAGACTGGTTAATTAACTTTTATTTACCGCAATACCTACTGTAAAAACCTCGCGAAACGCTCGGGGGGAAAAAAAAGGAACGTGTATCTATTGAAAGTACGAAAACTAAACTATTTATTCCTCAGAGGCGAACCTTTATAGTCGTTTAATTAATGTTTCCGCAAAAAACCAAGGATTCTTAGGCATTCCTGAAAGCCAACTTCTGTCGAAACTCCCTTCACCTGAAAATTCATCTCGTACTTCGTATTAAATGCGCAAATACGCGGGAAAAATGTCATATTTACTTTAACATATTTAAACGTGTAACAAGATTTACAGAAAGTCTTTCTCTCCGTGCTCTCCACGTTTGAAAAATTAATTTCTCGTTACATTAATTCGCTGCTCATTTCTGAATTTTTCAACCGAACTTTCCAAAGGTAAAATTCAAAATTAACGCAAATAAAATCAACCAGCGAAATCCTTAATACATTTNCGAACTTTCCAAAGGTAAAATTCAAAATTAACGCAAATAAAATCAACCAGCGAAATCCTTAATACATTTCTGCTTATTTAAAAGAGGAAAAATCGACACGAACCTTATTTTTAATAAATACCCAAAAATCACGATAAATTACACAAAATGTCGAAATTGAATGCCTCGCAGACTTTAAAGAGACAAAATCACAAATCCGCAATAATATTATTAACCATTTGCATTCGAGGGGTGATTCTCAGTCACTTTAAACTCGAGTTCCATTAGTTAAGAAAATCACTTCTTACGTACCAACTTCTACTAATTTTTCAACTCCACGAAGTTCTATTCGAATCGGATCACCCTCGTAAAAGTATGAAATTGTAGTTTCGCAATTTTCATTGTTACAGCTGGAGGGAAATTTTCTCTGAAAGTTAAACTCTCATTTGTTTCGATACCTTGAATCTTAAGTAACGAATACGAATTAAATTAAATAACTAAGTCAGAAATAATTACATATGACACATCGAAACAACACACATCTGATTTTATTTCACCATAAACAGCATCACCGAGCTCAACAAAAATATAAGGAAGGCTTGGAATTATTATATCTTTATAGCGAAAAAGATCTTCGAATATGAAAAAAGAAAATATCTTGAAATATTTAAAATATCTAGAAAAATCTCGATAAATCCTCGCAATTAGCGATCCGTGGTTCGCGGAAGTCGGGAAGAAGGAAATCGAAGTAACAGGTAATCGACAAGGAGTAATTAGACCAGGCCATTTAGCAAAGGGCGGAGAAGGGTCGGAGGGGAGGAAAAAATATTTCAATCCGCGTGTCGGGGATTGAAGATCAGTGCAAACGCGGGCCAGACTATAATCAGCGTGGCCACGGGATGAAAAGGTCCGGGTGGAAAAGTTAGGTAACAGCCATTTAAATTTCGCAGTTCAACTTTCGCCTGGATTCGCTTTATTTTTCCATTCCACTCGTCGAACAGTTGCGCGTCCGGGTCTCTTGTCATTTTTATCTCCCCGCTCCTCTCTCTCTCTCTCTCTCTCTCTACGTGTATACTTATTCCTGGCGCGTTCGCGAGCAACGGGGCCCGATTTTGAGAACGTGGCAGATTTAGAGGGAGCAGCACGCATCGACCCTGTCTCGAGTTTAGACGCGAACAATGCGCTTGCGTGCGCCGGAAATTGCCGTGAAAACTCTTCCACGATCTCCGAGCAACGAACGAGACAGATAAGCGCGCATCAGCGTATCGGCAGGCCTTCCCGAGCGGAATGCTCGCGTTTCGAAAGCGTAGTTTCACGCCTTGACGAGTCGACTTCCGAGGATTCCCGGAAACGCATTTTGTTAGCCCGCCTCTTTCGACTTGCGACTTTTTCCAAGCTTCGTCCAAGATTTCTTTTTGATTCTTCGTTTATTTTTTCGGTCGTCGTTTATCGATGTTCCATGGAATATTTGATTATTCGAGAAGGTCGTAGAGAGGTTTGGAAATTGAGAATACGATGCTTCGTTTCGTGGTGAAAGTGTACAACAAATTGTCTGTTTTCAGTCTCGTTGTCCTCGTTCGTTATTATGGAATGAATAAAACGAGAATGTTCCTAGCTTGTCTCCTTATACTCGTCTCTTGCGATTTTTTCCAAGCTTCGTCCAAGATTTCTTTTTGATTCTTCGATTATTTTTTCGGTCGTTGTTTATCGATGTTCCATGGAATATTTGATTATTCGAGAAGGTCGTAGAGAAGTTTGGAAATTGAGAATACGATGCTTCGTTTCGTGGCGAAAGTGTACAATAAATTGTCTATTTTCAGTCTCGTTATCCTCGTTCGTTATTATGGAATGAATACAACGAGAATTATCTTAGCTTGTGTCCTTATACTCGTGTCTGGCGGTTTTTTCGAAGCTTCGTCCTACATTTTTTTTTAATTGCTCGTTCATTTTTTCGGCGGTCGTTTATCAATGTTTCCACAGAATGTTTGATTATTCGAGGAGATCATAGAGAGGTTTGGAAATTGAGAATGCGATGCTTCGTTCCGTGGCGAAAGTGTACGACAAATTGTCTATTTTCCTGCCCTTTTTCTTTTTCCTTGTCCTCGTTCGTTATTATGAAATGCATACAACAAGAGGGTTGAGCAAACGATCGACTCGGTTTGTATGCATAAGAGCCGGGAAGCATTTGAAAATACCTCAAGGGAGCACGATTGAAGCACCACGAGCCTTTTAAAAAAAAAAATTCGTGTCTCTTCGCTGGTAGAAATCAAAAATTTCTGCGAAATGCCGTCATTCGGGGAACATTGTCCGGCAAATCCTCTTTGTTTGGTCGTTTGTCTCCTTCTTCGAAGAAATACCTCAGCACTCGAGGGGAGACGTGCTCCTTAAAATACGCATATTTTGGGAATTTTTGCATTTCTTCCAATAGCTCCTTCTGAAATCATGGGACAGGGATTCCAAGAATTGTATAGAGAATATGCAAACGTCTAACGAATATTAATTAACGCGTAAATATGTAGGAAAACTTGTATTATAATCTTAAATTAGAATACTTCAAGACACTACGAAAACTTTTCAGATTTTTCCCATAAACGATTTGTTATTTTAATAATTAAAGTATAGTCTTGTATTATGTGTGGTGATCAGTTTGAATAGTAATTTTAATATGAAGGGATGTATACAAAAAGTGAAGCTGATGTCAAGAGATAATAAACAAGAATTGATAATCAATGAAACAAAAAATAAATGGCACACGAATCATTATCAACGCAATTATTCACTGAAAATCGCACAAACCTCAAACGAGTAGTGTACCGAAGATACGTTCGAGTTGAATTTAAAAATACACGAACTTTCGTTCGAAAAGTATAAATTCTAAAACACTCTCAAGAATTTCGAATTAATAATTTTCTGAAATACTATTGGCTGCGAAAAAATCCGAAGTCACTAACATCTAGACTATTCGATCCTCGCTCCATCGAATCTCAAAGCCACGAATCGAACTCGAACAAATACCCAAGCTTTTCGAATTCCGAGCCGACCAATTCACGAGCTTCCCAGACGCCATTCCAGGGAAATCTCATTAAACAACTCAAACTGTCATCGAACGATCGAATAACCAAATGGTCCGCGGGAATCGAACGCCGTATCTCGGTGAACAGCCGGCTTGCCGGGCCGGAAGGGCCTACGTGTCCGCTGTTTCTTTTCAATCTCTCGATTCCCTTACAATTTTCTTACTTTCCCGCGCAACAGGAATATTCCGGCTTCGTTTAATTCCGACGGAACGTTTCCCGGGCACAATGCGAGCGATCAGTTTCATTTTCCGCCGCGCGGACAACTCTTAGTCCAGCCCTGCAGCAGCATCGGCCTTCTTCCTTCCATTTCCTTTCTCTCGTTTTTTCTCGACCGTTTCTCCTCTCTCTCTCCCTTTCGCTCGTTTCCTTCAGCCCCGTTATAACTTCTTTCCTACTTAACGAAGCCGGCCAGAGCGAGGAATTTCCGCTCGCTCGCGAACCAGCTGCCTGCTACTACGTTACAAATTTTATTACGCCAGCCGAAGTTCGACGGACACGCCTAACTTCGAATAATCGTATCGTAAATAAACTTATTCGCCAGCGAATTCCTTTCTTCTGCCCACGTCGCTTTTTTTTAACCCTCCGCGGCATCTCGTTGTTTACCGGCCGCACCGAGCCCGGTAAACAGCTTCATTTATCGGCCGTAAAGACAGACATTACTCGGAAAAGAGAGGGAGAGAGAGAGAGAGGCTGACAATGGAACAGAGCAAGACCGCAGGAATCGAGGGGTGCATCGTGGTTTTCTTGCTCCCAGCATTCCAGCCAGATCCTTTGAGACCACTGACACTCGCGTTGGATATTCGCAATGTTCCTCGTGTTATTTCAAGATTGCAGGACGAATAGAAGTCGAACGATTGGTTAGAAGTACCACGGTGACCAACTTTCACACGTCACTGCCAGAGAGAATCAAGGATGTTCAAGGTTTCTCGCAAATTCCTCGGTGAACATACTGCTTCCTGTACTTAGAACTTCCTAACCTGTCAATGGTATCTCTATATAAGACAAGAGACTTCTCGATGGGTCTACTAGCATCCCTTCCTTTTGGTTTCGTCCTCTTCAGTCGATACCTGTTTAAGAACCTAACTCAAACCGTGGATGAAGGCTCTCATAGTATCAATGTCGATAGTGAGGCTTTTATGCTAACGATGCATACGTGTTTCTTATTTATTCTCTGATAAAAAGAGTATTTATCGTTTAACGTGTTTGGTAGATCTTCAGAAGTTTCTTTGAGATTGTAATTCTTTTGTTTGAGATATTTCTTTGAGTCTTCTGACGTTCTATACTACGTTCTTCGGTTCAATGTTCAGTTTAATAATTATTATAGGGTTACTAGACGGAAAATAATGAAATAATTATTCGAAAGTGTCATTAAGTGAAGTCTTTATGGTTATCGATGCAAAAGGTTAAGATTCTAGACTACCTTTATTCAAGAATATACGTCAGTGGAATCACGAGTGCAGAGATAGTGGTAGATACAAAACGGTGTGTGTGTATGTGGTTTATTGCTAAACGGAGGTGGCTTTACGGTTCTGGGATTAGACTAAATGGTCGTAGGAAGGTCCTGTAAAACAGAGGACCCTAGCCTAAGGGAAGACCCAAGCGAGTGTTTCCAGATGCCCAGAACAGAGGCTCGTACAGTCTAAGCCTGTATCGCATCGTTGATTCCGGTGGTTATGTATACTCCGGCAATATTATTCCATTAGCAACCGGATTTCCTGGTTGATCAAACGTTTCGTGACCAGAGATCCGAACAAATCTCAGAGCGCGGTTAGCATCCAACGAAATCCCGGATCGATCTTCTGCAACCCTCTACTCCTCTATGAATTACCGTGTCTTTAAAACAACTCGCGTTACATCGATATTCGATACATCTCGGATAAACCTCGCGCGAATTGCCTGCGAATCGGACGCGAAAAGCACGGAAAGTATAACGAAGACAAATAGCAAACAAGCTAGGAAAGGAAGGGGAAGAATCGGAAGCGTTCGATAACGTTTTCGGGTATGAACGGAGAAACGCGAATGGCTGTGGTGAAAATGGAGAAAAATAATTTTTCCAACGTACTGATACCACAAAGGGATCGACAGGCGATCACGCTGCGAACAGAGATATTTCCCGGCGTTGTGGAAAAACGATGAAAGAAATACGCATTGCGGGCTGGAGGTTTCGTAACGCGATTTCGGCGGGCCGGGCGCCTCTGATAACTCGATTCCGAAGCCGAAACGACCTGCGCGCACCTTTGTCAAACGTTCGCCGTTTCCCGGAACTCGATTTTCACCGGAAACGTTCCGAGTGTCTTCGTCAAACGTTCCGCGGTCTGCAACAACGCTAATACCCGCGTTAACTCCGCCGGGCTACTGCAAACTGGCTGCGATGCCGGCAAAACGCCGGGATAGTGTACACGGAAGAACGGAGCACTTGCAAATAGCGGGATCTGGCCGATGTAAGTTACAGAAGTCGTGAATATTTCATTACTCGCTGCTGCTCGCTAAGGTAACGCGCACCTCGCAAATAAGATTACCGCAACTTTCCAGCGTAATTAAAAGTACTAAATTTTCTACCCACGTGGAAACATACACTGGCAACGTCGTCGAATCAATGCCTCGTAAATTACCGGCAGTTGTCCCTCACAATTCCACTTTTACACCGCGGTCAGGGTATTTTTCGAAAATTACATTACGCGTTTATCTATGTGTTGCATTAGATCATCTTATAAATTCGTTCTGAGGAGCTATTTACATTTTTCGTCGCATTTTATAATATATTGATGAAAACGTGTTTGTGAACGAAATAGAAGGAAGTCTTAGAACGAAAAGGCGACTACATTTTTTAAAAATATTTAAAGGTTTATTTATGGAACGAACTTATGGGGTGGCGTAATATATATGGAATAGCGGGATTGATATAGGTGGTGATTTATTAAATAAATTATATGAATGTAAGAGTGGTTGGAGATACGAATTATCTCTCGATATGATTAAACTTTGCAACTCGGTTCGCAATTCAGTGTTTACCCATTACGACAAATGAATCTACGATTTCCTCTTTGCAACTATCCATGATTAACCCTTCACTAACTATCGAAGGGTTCAACTAATTCCCGATTAAACGAACTGTTCCTTTTTTATATATCAAGGTTCTCCAATTGACAATGCGCGATAATGCGCGATACTACAATATAAATACACAATTCTCGATTTTGTTAAAAAGTAATTCCAACTGTTTGAGAATATCCTACCCGTTATCGTAACCCGTGCTAATATCGACTCCATTTGCGGATAATAGTTGTTAAAACGGGACGGTTCATTCAGAACCCGTGGCAAGACTTCTCGCCGCGGCGAATGCCTTAAATTTAATTCCAGAATTAATTAAACCACAGTGAACGATTTACCAAATACCGAAGTAAAACTCGAGCGAATTAAAGGCAGATACTAAAATCGGATTTCAACAGTCGATGACTGTTTAATCAACGTTGAAATATTTCAGATTTAATTAAACTTCGCGCGAACGAAATTGATTTACAACACTTTAGACTATAAACCCGCAACAGAGGTGTACCCGAACATTCGCAGACGGTGAATCGCGTTTGTAAACCTTGTTTGTGAACCAACCTGCGAACGGAAGTTGACGAAATTTCGCTGGGTGACCGTTGAGCATTGGAAACCGGAAGCGTCGCGACAGGCGTGACGGCGTCGATAAAGCGTCGGTTCACGCGCGTTCAGAGACGACCGGCGAAAAGATTAAATCCTTCCACTGGCCCCAGGCCAGTCAGCTTTCATTTCTCGGTTAATAACCGGCGCTCGTGTCGCAGCTGATCGCCAAACAGCACGCTCCTGTGCGTAACCGCGTACAGGCAGATGCGTGTTGGTACGGTTAATAGATCCGCGAACAACTCTCCGAGGTTTAATAACGTTTCGGGACGCTGGACATCTTTTAATGAAATTTTGAC
Organism: Euglossa dilemma; assembly: GCA_002201625.1. Taxonomy (NCBI): domain Eukaryota; kingdom Metazoa; phylum Arthropoda; class Insecta; order Hymenoptera; family Apidae; genus Euglossa; species Euglossa dilemma. The sequence continues at coordinate 7,337,587 of NIJG01000123.1, forward strand.
GCGATTAAGCATGCTTTCGCGAGCCGACAGTCGGAGATCACGGGGTAATTGGATACGAAGGGAGGTCGTTCCGGGGTGCGGGCTCATCACGGGGATGTTTCATCAAATGTTTTCGGAGAGAAATCGACGAGACGGGTGAAAATATCCTCGAGAATATTGCCACGAAGTTTTCCTTTATTCCCTGGCATTACGATCCTCGCCGCGTCTCCGAGCGGACATATTTCATGCGCTCGATTGTACTTAATGCCTCGATAACTTTTTAAGAAGTTACTTCGGTTGTACTTCCACAGCGAGAGGTCAGTCGCAGCGAATCCTCGAGGTCTGTTCTCTCCGAGAGAGGCAGAGATTTTTCGGTGTCCCATTCCCCTCGTCTCTTTCCTCTCGCCTTCTCCTCTCCTCCTCGCAAAGCTATCTAAGGTTCCCGCGATCTGTTTCCTATCGCCACTCGGATTTTCCTCCAATTTTCCCTCAAATGTACCGAGCTATATCTCCGCGCAAAGATCGCCTTGCGCGACTGCTTCCACTCCCACCTACTTTTTACTTTCAAGTAGAATCAACTGTTCCTTTAGTAAATAAACGGCTCTCCGTTTGTTTCGATTATCGGGGTATTAGAGGTGAACTCGAGGGGATGATTTATCAAAGAGTCCTCGCCGTTTTCAATTCATCGAGGAATCCTCTGAAACGAAATTACTCTTACGTTTTCCATCTCTCTATTTCGAATATCCAACGAGAAATTCTTTTCTATTTATATACTCTAAGTTTTTAATTAATTTTCACGCATCGTTTTCGAACTTGATATAAGTTTCAGAATGTTGATATTCGATTGGAGAATTTAGGAATATATTTTGGATTATTTATAAAATAAAAGATGGCTGATGTATTCGTTGCGAGACAAGTTGGACGACCTATTAAATTTGTTAAACGGTGTTTTTCCCGATAATTCCGAGCATTATTTACGATATTTCCGAGCCAGGAACTTTGGCGAAATAGAAAAGTACCATTTTTGCGAAGCCCTTTTCGCCCGCCGGAATATCGACAAGCAATTTCCTGGACGTGTGTAATCCACTCGTCAAGCGAGGCTCACGAGCACGACGGAAGCGTTAAATTTGACTCGGGTTTACCCTGCTCAATTATTCCGGGTAACGCCGCGCCGTCGACAGAAGTTCGAAATTCGCCGGGCAAAAATGAAATATTGATAGATCGGACTCGATAATGGGCCGCGTTCAAAGTGAATATCGATCAGCCGGCCGGTTTCCTTATTAACCCAATTAATCGGCGGCCGCCTCGGTCGAAATGCAAATCTTGTCACCGTTCCAAGTGAAACAGGTCGATGGAAGCTCCGCCCTCGTGGATAAATCCGATCCATCGGGAAAAGGCAGCCTATCCCTCGGCCACGATCACTCGACTTACCTAAAACAGAAAGAAAAGGAAAGATGGTTAGAGAAAATATGCAGAGATAAGAAAAATTGTATTAATTAAACGTGTAAATTATTTGAATTGTTGACTTTCAATTAGTTGACGATATGAATGGGACTTTATAGAGAAATTTTGTGCTACGGAATTGAAAACAGACAATAGACAAATATTTTTTAAAGTATACACAGTGTTCGAACTAAATATTCTATGATTGACTTTGTTAAATATTTTATACGCTAGAGAAGATGACAATTTGTGATTGTCAATGTTTGATTGTATTCTCTATGTTCACTGAAACGGTAAATTAAATAATATATACCTCGTTTTGGAATATTAAACGTTTGGTTTTTGGATACATTGAATTAATTACGATATCGACTACAGACTTGTTATAAAGGTTTCCTTTTTTCACGACTTCCTGCGAATTTAATCCGTTTTGCATCGCAGTAAATTGAATGGACGTGATACGGGTTAAAAATTTCTTTCAGATTTTTTATTCGACTCAGTTTCATAAATACCATCTGTCATTTGAATATATGAAAAGTTGCGTAATTTTACATTTAATCCGAATATCAAGAGCGTGCGTGCCACAGTTCTCGAAAAATTTTCTTTCAACCGTGCAACGGTTGGGTACTCGATTATAAATGTCAAATGAAACAGTCTATAAAAAATTTGAAATTTTTAAGCTGTATTCAATTTCCGAGACAGCGAATTTACAAAGCGAGTGCAATTTTTTGAAAATTCGAAATGAGAGATTTTTATATAAGCGTCTCTCGACAGTTTGCAAATTTAAGAAGATATTTATTACCAAGGATGAATTTCGAAGCGTTTCGGACGAATGACGAGATATTTTACATATCGTTATTATCTACTCGTGAAACAGTTGGTCAACGGGTACGTTAGCGAGAAAGGAAAAATGAAAAACGTGCGAAAGCACGCGAATTCGAATTATCCCCGAGTTTTGACGCGAAGACGAATTATTTTCCGCTGCTATTCGCGAATTTATATTGTTCTTCGCGAGATATTGCCAACAAAATTGAAAAGAGAGACAGGCGACACGGTATATCACGATTCGCAAGTCGCATAATAAAACCCGCTTTAATAAATCCTATCCGGTTATTCTAAGAGAGCCTTTGCTTTCGCGATTAAGAGCGGAATGCGCCATAGAGAAAAATACCGATATTTTCACGTCCTTTTATGCGAACTATCCCCCGTCCGTCTTTACATCCGCGTTTCGCGTAATAATTTTAGACTTCAAAGTGCAAAATAAACGGCAGCGAACGCGAAGGACACTATTTTGAGGTGAAAGGGGTAAATTGCATGGAAACGACGATTTTAGAAATCTCAACCGAGCAGCAATGTTTTCAAAGCAACGCCCGCACCTTCTCTCTCTCTCTCTTCTTCCTCTCTCTCTCTCTCAGTCTCTCGAACTTTCCACGAGTGTGCTGCATAGCAAAAAATAAGTCGACTCTCTCCCGGTCTCTGTGTTTTGCATGTCTATCGGCTGGCAGCTCTTTACGCCATCGACGATCAAAGTTGGATGCACGCTAACGACTCGAAGCCGCTCTCCGCTTGTCGCGCCTGCGAACTTTTCAAAGCTCACTTCCACTCGCGAGCCTATCCGACCACCTCCTATGCCCTATCGCGTGAATTAACTATGCGGTATTATCATAATAGCCGAACATTCGAAATTATCGTCGAAATTTCGAAAAACGACCGATGGACGGGAAACGATATGTATTAATTATTTCCGAGATT
>NIJG01000123.1:7358178-7378382 GCA_002201625.1 Euglossa dilemma
AAAAAAAAAAAAAAAAAATATTCAAATTTCGAATGAAAGGAAAATTTGAATAAAGGGAACCCGAATAATGGGAATAAAAAAAAAATCAGACAAAGAATGAAAGGACTCGATACGAACTTAATTTCCCTGTAAAAGCCCGGATCCGAGATCTAGCCACCCCGAATTCCGCTGTTAAAGTCCCTAACCCTCCCTGAGCAACCCTAACGGAAGCAAGGTGATCAGAGTTCCTCTTTGGTGAATTTATTCAGCCGCGATTCAGGATGCAAACCGCCAGCCATCGAGCAGCAGCCGAGGGAGGCTGAGGAAAAATTTATTCGAGAAATATGTACATGAGCGACACAGGTTAAGGGTGGTAGCAAGAGGAAGCTTCGGAAGATAACAACGACCGGTGAAATACGCGGTTCTGTAACCGGGGAAGCCGCGAGAGGAGCGACGTATCCGCGAAGCCGAAGCGGAAACAGGGGTCTTAGGACCGGCGCGAGGAAATACGGCGCGATGTACTTAAATCGGGTCGGCGTCCAGGTTTTCGTTCCTGCGATGCGTCCCACGGGAGACGCTGCTTGCTGTATCCACGCGCTTTGCCTATCCGTTTCCGCATCGTCGAATTCCTATTTGTTAGACGGTCTGTTATTTCACGCGGACGGAGCACGGTCCCCCCTTTCGCTCGCTCGAATTCTATTCTCCGCTCGTTCCTCTATTTTCCTTTCCCTTTTCGTATTCATGACGCGGGACCAGGCAATTTTTAGTTCGATCCGCGAGATCGCTGCGAGATACGGCAAATTGTTGCCCCGAACCACCGGTATAATTGCATTCCGCAAGATATTCTCACCGCGAGTTCGCGGAAGAACGAATCAACCGTGGGGTAAATTATTTATCATCTTTTACGGCCGACGTTCCGCGGCCGTGATTGAAATAAATAATTACACCGGTTTTAGCGGCGGTTGCTAAATGTAAAATCAGCATGTTAAATATTGAAGTCGGCATATCGGTGGTTTGTTAGCTTGGAGGGACGGGTTGCAGACGCGATTCGACGTGCTTCCGGTAAAAGCACGGAAAATCATGGTTGAACGTGTAAAAGTATTCTCTTCAAATTTGATTTCGATATCTCGATGATCGAGGTAAATTCGAACGCTGTTACGATTGTAATAGGACAATTAAAAAACATGGAATTTAAAACAGGAAGGGATATATCCTTTAAATATTCAGATGTCGAGAGAATAGAATATTCGAAGGAAATAACGAGGAGAAACTAAAAATTAAAGATTCGAAGTGTTAAAATTCTCCAAAAATTATATTCCATATGAATTCGATTATTTTCTCATATTAAAAAAAGTAGAACAAAAATTTCTAACAAGATTTATTCGATTCGCCATTTTTGATCGTGAACCTATTTTCTAGAAATAATTTTAATTTTATTCGAGGCACGAATCAGGTCGAGATTGCTATTACGGATCGAGCGGCGTACAAACGGTTCCTCGGTTTTTAAGTTGGCAATTGGCATAATGCAATTAGGGGGCTCGTATATAGAACGTCTCGCAAAACACACGGCAACTGTTAATTGCTAAAGATTATTTGAAGATCTTACCACCTTTGTACAAACGTAGCGAAATGTATTTACACGAATAAATCAACGGCGAAGTAGAATAGATCCGTGCTTGTTTAAACGGCTGTGCAAGTAGAACAGAACCGCGCCTGGTCAGACACGCGGTCAGCGCAGGAGAATGGACCCGTGTTTTCTCTGACGATGTTCCGAGTTTAAATGCTCTCGGATAAATTACTCACAAATTACTCGGCAATTACCAATTACCTTTCGGCATTTATAAAACAATTCAACGAGCTATCCCGAATTTTAATCTCCGTATTTCGCGCTTAATTTGCACGTTTACCCGGCTCACCCTTAACCCGGCCAATTTCCCGCTGGTCATCAACGGGAACTGTATTTTCAATGGCCGGATCTTCTGTCGTCAGCAGCGTCGGGTCAAGATAAAAGTGACCGTGAGGAAGAAAAATACGAAATTAGGGCAGACGTGTTACCTTGAGTGGAAAATTGTCCGACTGACATTTAAATATTCGCTCAAAATTCCCACGGAAACGTATCGCTTATCATCACTGGCTATCCTGGTGTCGGAACTTTCTCGAATTTTGCAGCAGCATAGAAACCGGTGTTTTTTGATACTTGTAATACGTTCCGGGACTTTAACGAAAGCATCAAATTCAAGCTCTTCTCGTTTTAACAAAAGTGCAACGATATAATACCCACGCGATATTTAATCTCGAATAATAACAATGCTCGCGAGTGGAGGTAGATTATTATAAATATAAATATGAAACGGATATTTTCGAATAATTCTCTACATATTATTTTATTTTCCAAGGGGAGTTACCGATCGTTCTCTTCGTATATCAAAGATCGATTGTCTTTTCCAAAATCGTCGTTTCTCGACGAGTTTTCCTATCCATTCGTGCAAACGAAACGACGTTCGAACGACACGTGTGAAAATTAGCGGCGATTAAAATAAATTCGCTCTTGTACACTCCGTTAAGAGTATCGCGAATGTTTCCAGGCCACGCTAGCGTAACAGTTGCTCGAATATCGTCCGCTTTCATACCGCGTAGCGTTGTTCTAATTGCAACCCCTGAACCCGCAAAAATCCCGGGGAGCTGGCTCTCGATTCCGGGAAATTTTCCAATAGCGCTTCCGGAAGAGCGAATATTCGGGAGAAATTTTAAAACAAACGGAAGCCGGCGGAGAAAGGGCCGCGGCGGAAAATCGAAACGTCTGTATCGACGATCGGGAGAACAATCCGGAAGCGCGTAATTCCTCGGGAAATCGGTAACGCGATACGGCCGAATGGCTGTGGATCCCAGCTTCCGTTCGCCGGCGGCCTTCCGCCGTTGAATTCGTTATATTTCCTTTCAAAGCAGCCCGTAAAAACACAGGCCGTACGAGAGAAAGCTGCAGAGAGAAAGAGAGAAAGGTGCGTGGAGAAGCGGCGTTTTATTGTCGCCCATGAAAATTCGCACGATCGAATCGATCGATCGGCGACTGCAACCAGCTCGATTCCCATGACCGAGACCGAGACATCGCTTCCTTCTCGAGGAATGACGTTTCTCACGACTCGATTGCGTAACCGGCCGATCGTGAATCGCGAGAGAAACCGCGGATCGATGGTATTCGGTTGCGAGAGGATCGAGATCACGACGCAGGCGCGAAGGCGAGGTGGAGGAGAGGAAAAAAGGAAAAAAAATTGATGCCTGGTCGCCTTGCTTTTCTTCTCCTTTTTCACCGTCTCTTTATCCCTCTCTCTCTCTCTCTCTATCTGCCGTTCTCTCTGCAGGATACGGTACCACGTGCAAGCTGATAATGAACGACCCTATTGAAAACGTTCTTGCACCACTTGAACCGGGTCGTATCGTATCGACCACGCTGCGAAAGAAGCGTCCTTGATTTCGTCGCGTCGAACCTACTTCACTCCACTCACGGTGACTTCTCTTCTTTTTCTACTTCTCGTCTCCTGCTATTCTTTGTCTCTTCCCTTTATCCTGCTCGGCCCTTCCTCTGTCCTTCTCCCTTTGCGCCGGCCTCTGTTAAGGGATTCGTGAATAAGTAATGCCGGTTTTCACGGGGACCCGGGGGGTGAATGCGGATGTCGGAAGACGCGGTCGCCATCGGGAGAACCGCTGAATGGAGGTTCGAGGTAGTTCGCCGTGATATTTTGCGGGGCGGCTTCACAGGGCGAGTTTGTTTAGGGTGGATGCGGTCTGATGATGCCGATGGTGTAAGGTGCTTCTGTTTGTTGCGTTAGAAGTTGGCCGTGAAGTTTCGCCGGCGAGTTCCAGGGGTGCAGACTCTGTTCGGCAACTATAAGGAGAATTGGAAGTATACGCGAGCCGGTTGACGAACTTTTCTAATTAGGATGGATTAATTTTATTGGCCCGGTTAATTGGGCGTGTCGGGCCTCGTTGTAAATACGCTCGAGAGACGCCTGAGACCTCGGCGTCGAAGCAACGGCGAGAAGTAAACCGGAAGGGGAGAAAAACGCGGTCCTCGAGTTCGCGCGAACGCGGGACGAGCGGATAATTGATAAGATAACGCGATGAAAACGGACGACGTGCGTAACAGTGCTTTTATCCGGCCGAAACGTTGATATTAGCTTTATCGGGGGACACGCTGCGCATTCTTCGCAGTTGGAAATACGAAAAAAAAAATAAAAAAATAAAAAATCTGAAACCAGCCATTTTCAACCGTTTCACACCTCCAGTGTTAATACCCCCGGTACGTTTTGCCGATACGAAAAATCGTGTCATGGCAAATTGTTTGATCCGAGTAATTGTTCAAAACTGATGCAACAATTTTTTTCGCGAATTTCCCAGGTATCGACGCTCTCCCGCATTAGCGCGTGTATTTTTTTTTCTACGAAACAACAGTTCAGCGGATATCAACGTATTCCTGAGTTCTACCTCGTCCTTTTAATTTTTCTTATTAATTTTTAAAACGTACCACCTCTTCCGCTTTTCGTTACATCGCGAAAATCGGTCAAGGAGAACAACCCGTATTCTCTTCGCGCGTATCTCAAGCACGCGTTCCGTACGTTGGTAATATGTAAATTCGAGCTGGCATGGATTGATCGATACGCGGAGTCGATGCGCGTCACGGAGGAATCGATATTTATCGAGAACGTCATCGGCAGCACCGACACGCGGCCACAAAGTACCACCTTTCGAAGCGCATAATGATCGTCGAACCACTTGCCGCAATTCACCCTTAAAAATTCATACTTTACGTTTGCGCGAAGAGCCATCGCGAGAGGATGCTAGAATTCGCAACAACGAAGTGTTGCATGTCGCTTCGAGTGCACGCGCCAATCCAGCCGACAGTTTATCGAGCGATCCGGCCGATGACAAGATCGACGTTAAAAACGACGATGGACAACCGCGCGAACGGGCCCCGCTCGCGTGTTTTATCTTCCCGTTGAAAAACGAGCCCGCCGGATAATAATGGCGCGCAATTCGATGGGACACGCGGCGACAGCCGCTGAAAGTCCGTCGTCTGCTCGAGATATTATTCAAATTGGCAACTGGAAATTTCATCCCTGTCTCCGCGTCCGCGCGGCAAACCGAGCGAAAATCCCGGGCCGTTCGAGGTATCGCTGATCGATTATACGGCAGGCCGAATTAGAAGGGATAATATTTTTCCCGCTTCGCGGCGTGCATTTTCGTCGCTAGGGGCGAGCCAACGGGTCAGGAATTTCCCGGCAGAACGGCAATGGTACATGGTAAGTCCATTTTTGGTAATTCTCCCGTTTTTTACGCTACATTGTGGCTGAAAGCGTGTATTTTTCATTAAAACATCGTTCACCAGACGGACGATGGCTCGGAGATATAAACCTTTTAGCGGCAGGTGATAAATTCAGCGAGTTTTGGAAATTTTTATGAAAGGCTCGCAAGGTTGGTGAAAATGCGTATTATTCCCGGATAAGCGAATGAAACGACAGCGCTGCTGAAATGTTACTGAAAATTGAGGAAATTAGTCCTGTCGAAATTGCGTTTAAAATTGTGTTAAAAGATGAAACTCTTTCTGGGATCGTAACATAGAATATAATATAACGAAAGGATATAAAAATTTTCTTCCAAGGAGATTCAATTTTCGATTGTAATTTATATCCTCTGTCTAATTTACGTTTTCACACCCGTTTTGCTATCAAAAGATCTCAGCCACGTTCGCAGAAACCGCGAAATTAGACAATCACCTAAAGGTATAATTCGCTGGTAGTTATCGAGTTGAAACAAATTCGCTTGTCCAACTATTCAAACGACGTCGATATTCGCTAGGCGAAATGCGACGAGAAGTTAGATAGCACGACGATTAACCAACCGTTATCCTCTGTTTCGGACACTACCAAAGACGGTTAATTTCCACTCGTTAAAAGGCGCACCTATGTCATCGCTCTCCGATGCGTGAATAATTTCGAGCCCGATAGTCCCGCAGAGAATCCAGCGAACAATGGATCGCTATTTTTCCTCGTTAAACCGCTAATCCCACTTTCGGATTCTTACTTCTTCTCCAATCCAAGTTCCTCTTTTACTACCCCATCGGAGCAACTGTATTCCACGAATACACATTCACGAGTATTATATGCACATGCAGGTATAATTCGCTGGGATAATTGCTGCGGGGTTGAGACGTGGTTTTTAAAGAATTTAGAAATCGTTTTTGAAGTATAGATTTACGATTATAAAATTGGAGTTGTGATTAAATATTGGAATTGGGAGATAAGATATTTGAAGGAATCAATTAGGGTTAGATATATATTAAAGATATATATTAAAGTTTAAATATTGCTTTAGATTAGATTAGATGGTTCAGATTAGACAGGTGTTGAGATTCATCATCTAGGTACAACATGGTCACTGCGAATATTTTTGGAAAAATATTGGCTTGGGTTAGATAGGTGTGTCGATTATACAAATGTGAGTTAGTCATTGAGATAAGAATACTCTTATGATTCTTGACTGATAATTAGGTGACGTTATGAGATGGGCCTGAATGATAAATTTTGAGATTAAGTTCCAGCCACTTCGATTAGAATAAGGACGAAGACTATGTAAGTATGTTATAAGAGTACTCTCGCGAACTTTGCTTGAAAAAAAATTCGAAAGATTCAGAAATGAAAGAAAACTCGAGACATTGACGGATAATAGAGATCTGAGCACCAAGACTCGTAACGCAAGGGTGGTTTTCCGACGAGAAAGCGAAACGAGGACTATACAAATGCAGATCGAGTATGCCGTCGAAGAATTTGCAAAATTTCAGAACGGACGGTCAGAGAAATCGGATTTTTTCCGTGAAATATTCGAAACCAAATGAACTTCTTGGCGAAACGCATTACATTATGTAAAACGAGTTTCCATTTACGATACGCGGCAAGTAAAGTAATTTCCAGAGTTATTTCAGACGATGTTCGGGAACACGTAAAGGGGCGATAAAAAATCGGCGGAAAAGAAGAAGCCGCCGGTTATATCGGGACGACCGAGGGAAAAATTTCAGTTTTCATCCAGCCACGAATCGTTCCACCAACGTTCCGCGTTCCTTTGCGTTTCGGAAACCGATCCGAAAAGCGATCGCGAACGGGGTGGATTTTTATACGGTCGTTTCTATTTTCAAAGGCAACTCCGCCTGGTCAGCTGCAGAATTTCAGAAACATCGCGTCCTTGGGAGGGTTAAATTTGATAAAACGAGCCAGCTAGGGGCACTCGAGAAACTAATTTTCCACCGGCCGACACCGGGCTCGTGTTTAAAGGGCGTCGATTTCGACGTCGGGATGCAGAGGAAGGCAGAGAGAGAAAGAAAGGGAAACCGCGTGGCGGATTATTAGCGCGAATTTTTCGACGGGTTAAATATACGAGCGAGAAAGGTCGAATGGCGTACGAATCGGTTTACCTTCTCGTATCGAATTGCAACGATATCAAAGGCAAACAAGCTTCCAGGTGTATCGAGTGCAGCGAAACCTGTTAACAAATTTCCCTGGCTTGCCGCTTTGTGCATGGTTTCCCTGTTTTTCGCGAATCAAGTGCTGTCCCAGAATTTATCGCCCCGGAGAAAATGGGCAGCATCGAGTTTTATCGATATTGATTTTGCCATAGTTCGATATTTAGTACCATATATTTACTTCCCGCGAAGGTTACAGGAAAAGTGCAAGCTCCTTTATATTTTTCCAACGATAATTATAAACTGCACGCTTCCTCTTCTATTCCTCACCCATTATAATCAAAATTAGAAATAACTCGAAGAGAATATCTTATACACGAATAAATAATAAATTCTTTTGTGTTTGTTACAAGAAGCCCAATTTTAATTTAATTCGAGTATTTCGAAAGACGAGAAACGTACAAAAATTCGCAATTATTCGCAGCGAGCATACATGTATCAAATCTTGTTCCTTTACCGAGGAATGCTGAAGTACTGTTGGGAAAATTGATTCATCGACGATACGATAAAGCAATTGTATCTTTGATGTAAAATTTTTCATACGAATTATTAAATTAAGCGAAAATCTATGACAGTTATCCGAGAATATTTTCACCGCGAAATTCGTCGACCTGTGGAAACGCCGCGCAATGTAACAATTATCGATATGTTATCGGTTGTGTGTATGGCGATACGTGTAATTACCGTATCGATTATACAATTATTACATAGGCGGATAATTGTCAACGCGGGCAAAGGGATGATTCCGCGAGACGCGGAAGCATGGCGGTGACAGGTGAAACAATTGCGCCATTTCTTTTTTTTCTTCTTCTTCTTCTTCTTCTCGCATGCTACTCGAAAATAATAGTATTCCGGACATTCTGGAGAAGTTCTAAGACGGAGTTGCCACTTGAAGCACTTAGGAAGGGTGGCTTTTAATGATGCAGCGGCAAAGAGGTCAGTGGACCATGCTCATTGCATGGAGTACTGCGGTCACGTGCGCTGACAACAGGGTTGTTTGTTCAAAGGGACCAGCTTACTTTTATCGGGCTGAAACTCGTTTACATAATGCCACTTAATTAACGCTGCTTTCTCTAATTCCGCGATACGTTCGCGTGTCTCACGTTTGCATCTTCGACGCGAGTCGATGAGCATGAGCTATCGTATCGTCGATTCGAGCTTCCAATTTTCATATAGATCACTTATTACACGCAATTTTCGAAAATTCTCAACCACTGACATCCAGCTTTCGCATACTTATAGAGGCAATAAACTTATATAATCCGAGACTGAGAAAAAAATACTGTTACTGGGTATTTAGAATCCGAATGTCAAGTTACTTGCTATGGAAAAAAATTAAAGAATAACCTGTTCAACGATCGAAACACACTAGGGCTCGTTTAAAATCGACGATTCGATAGGAAACCGATAGGAAATCACCGTTCTTCCCAGCCGAGCGAAATTGCTGATTGTTCGATATTAATTTGTAGCTTCTATGCGATAAAATTTTGGTCCACGACGAATAGTTAAAGACGAACAACTGCGAATTCACGCAAGTTCCATAGAAAAATTGGAAAATAACCTATCGAAGCATACTATGCCTCGTTTAAAATCGTAAGCGGAAAATCAACGATTCGCCATCGAGCTGATAGGAAATCACCGTACTTCCCAGCCGACCAATTTCCTTTGCGTTCAATTAGAAATGAAAACGAGACGCGAGGAGGATCGGCGAGCGGGAAAGACGAATGGTCGGCGAACAAAGGGAAAGCGGGACGGTGAAAATAAGACGGTTGCCTTTCTCTGGAGGCGCATCTGGATTCAGCGAGGGAGGCTTGAAATTCAGACGGGCATGGCATGTGTCACACGCGTTGGCCCCGTAGCCCGCGGAAAATTCTTGATGCCAGACGAGGCGAGAATAAAGTAGACGGCTTCTGTCTTTGAATTTCTTCCGAGCCGCTTGTAACGCGTCCTGCGGGAAAGCCTTGCCCCGTGTCGAATAAATTAGAACTTTTCGTTCAAAGACCACAGCTCTTACCTTCCTCTATTTCTTATCTATTTCTATTTCCCCGCCGCCTCCTCTCCGCCTTTTTCTACAGCAATTTCTTAGGCTTACGCCCGCCGACGCGCAACCGTGTTTTAAAAGACGACGCGCTAGAGAAAATGAGAATTGATACTTCTTCCTTTTATTCTCCTCTTTCTTGTCTTCCTCCAACCCCTCTCCCTTCGCACCCCTTTCCACCCCGGTGTTTTTTCCCTCCGCTCCTCGCCGTTTCTCTCCTCCTCGCTCCGTCCACGAGCATCGCTGGCCTAGAAGCCACGCTTTTCTGTAATTACTCTGTCAATCTTTTCCCACCCCCGCGTCTCAGCTGTCGTCTCTTTCTTCTCGTTTCTCCTTTTTTTTTTTTTATCATACTCCCGCTTCCGGGGAACCGACCGCGTTGCTCTTTGCGTAACACTCGGCTCGTGCCTTTTACCCCGTTTGCGTAACCGTCGCGGCACGGAAATATCGGCGAGGAAATATCGGCGAGGAGCGGCTGCAGAATTTTCATTCCATCGACTCTTTTGACGGAAATATTTATCGGTGCGCACACAGAAGCCAACCACGTTGGTTAACGTTCAAACCCTCGCGGATCTCGAGGAAATCGCGTTATTTAACGATACGAACTCTCATGACCGGCTAGATCCGATCGGTACGGGGGATGTTTCTTTCGGAAAAATTGGTAAACTCGAGGAACGGACACGAACGAGAGCGTGTCGTGTCATATCGGAAGATCAGAGCGTAGATTATTCCTGTTCGTAGCGATGACAGATGTTACTCGGCGAAGTTCCTGTCGCGGTAGGAATTTTTCAATAAATTTTTGGCTCGCAGAGGCTCTCGAGATTGAAGACGACACACCATAAATCTAGGCCATCTCGAGGTCTCTGTGGCCCGAAGCAAGAGGCAATCGCGTGACACAGGCCTGGTACTCGAAATCGCACATTCATCCACGAATACGAGTGCATCTGAACCGTAAAATCAGCCGCGACGAAGAGATAATTAAAAACGCGACCTCTTTCCGCCATCGTCCTCTCACAGAGGCTCCCTGCTGTCTAAACTGCGCGTTAAACGGCCGGAACGATTCGCGTTAAAACAGCAGAAACCGAAAACGTGCCGCATTCACGTACGAGCGCGATTTTTCAGAGGCGAAAAAATGCCAGGCGGACTCGAGGCGAGGGCCCGGAGTGGATATAAATGTAACGCGACAGCCGGGCTTCTAAATATCGCGTCGGGATGCAAGGGGTGCACGGTGGATGGCGGACGAAAGCAGGGTGAAAGAGACGACAGCCTGGCTACGCGAGCTCGCCTTTTCTCCCGCATCGGAACCCGTGTAATTTTCTTGCGCGTCCCCGGACCGCTGCGTTCGCGTTTTCGAATTGAAAAACAGCCGCGAAACGACGCCGACGCCGCTGCGTGCGCCCCTCGCGATTTCTCCGGACGCCGAGGAAATGGATGGTCGAACGAACGGTATAAATTGGAAACCCCGGCGATTGGATTTGAAAACCTTCGAGGAAACTCGTAGGAAACGTTGCACGATGGCTATCGTATGACTCGGTTGGCGCTGAAAGGAAGACACGGGTTAAGAGATGGGATTCCTCGCGCGGAATTGTGGGTCACGTCGTGTCGAGGTTTCTTTGTATCGACCGGGACACGGAGGTTGGCTGATCTTTCGAAAATTCAGAGGTAGTTGGTTTGTTGGCTAGAATAGCGAGTTAGATTTAGATCGAGGTTCAATGGACCGTTGTTCCGAGTCTAATCGGCGATTTTCGGTTCAGACTGAACCGTTGATCAAAAAATTATTCGTATATCGAATTGAAGGAGAGGTGGTTTGTTACATATATAATATGAGTTGCATTTAGATTACGTTTGAATAAACGATTGATCCTTGTGATTGATCTAAATAGTGGACCTCGAGTTAATAACCATTAATCAAAAAATTATTCGTCATGGTATTAGATTAAGAGGTAGTTGATTTGTTGGTTAGAATACCGAGTTAGATTTAGATCGAGGTTCAATAGACCATGGTTCCGAGTCTAATCGGCGATTTTCGGTTCAGACTGAACCATTGAACAAAAAATTATTCGTGTACCAAATTGAAAGGGATTTAGATCAAGTTTAAATAGATGATAGTTTCGTGTAGCTGAATCTAATCGGTCTAACGAGTGAAACTCGATTTTCGGTTCAGACTGAACCATTGATGAAATAATTATTTGTGTACCAGATTGACGGAGAGGTGGTTTGTTATATATAATGATGAGTTGCATTTAGATTACGTTTGAATAAACGATTGCTCCTTGTAACGCAGGTATAATTGATCTAAACAGTAAATCCTTGATTTAATAACCATTAATCAAGAAATTATTCGTCATGGTACCAGATTAAGAGCTAGTTGATCTGTAAGTTAGAATAGCAAGTTAGATTTACATCGAGTTTAAATAGATCATAGTTCCGTGTGTAATCGGCGATTTTCGGTTCATACTGAGCCATGGATTAAAAAATTATTCGTGTATCAGATTGACAGAGAGATGGTTTGCTATATATAATCATGAGTTGCATTTAGATTACGTTTGAATAAACGATTACTCCATGTAACGTAGGTATAATTGATCTAAACAGTGACTCCTTGATTTAATAATCATTAATCAAAAAATTATTCGTCGCGGTACCTGATTAAGAGGATTTAGATCAAGTATGAATAGATGATAGTTTCGTGTAGCCGAATTTAATCGGTCTAACGAGTGAAACTCGATTTTCCGTTCATACTGAATCATTGATCAAAAAATTATTCATATTCTAGGTTGAGAGAGAGGTGGTTTGTTATATATAACGATGAGTTGCATTTAGATTAAGTTTGAATAAATGATTACTCCATGTAGCGTAGGTATAACTGATCTAAATAATAAACCTCGAATTAATACATATTTTCTGTTTTAATCAAACCGTTAATCAAAAAATTATTCGTCGCAGCACCAGATTGAGAGGTAGTTGGTTTGTTATATAGAATAATGAGTTAGATTTAGGTTAGGTTTGAATTAAACGACAGTTCCATGTAGCGCAGGTCTAACTGGTTCAAAGAGTGAAGCTCCATTTAACGGACATTTTCTGTTCTAACTAAACCATTAATCAAAAAATTATTCATCGCGGTACCAGATTGAGAGGTAGTTGTTTTGTTATATAGGATAATGAGTTGGATTTAGATTAACTTTGAATAGACGATTGCTCCACATACCGTAGGTCTAGTTGGTCTAAAAGTGAACCTCAATTTAACACACATTTTCGGTTCAAACTAAACCATTAATCAAAAAATTATTCATCGACCTACCGGATTGAGAGGTAGACGATTCGTTACGTAAAATGAGTTAGATTTGGATTAGGTTTGAGTTATGCGATAGTTACGTGTAATGGTGGTCTAATTGATCGAAAGAGCGAAGCTCCATTAAACCATTAATCAAAAAATTATTCATCTCAACGCCAGATCGAGAAATAGTTGATTTGTTATATAGAATAGCGAGTTAGGTTCGGATTTGGTTTGGGTTAGGTGATAGTTCCATGTAGCGCAGGTCTAATTGGTCCAAAGAGTGAACCTCCATTTAACACACATTTTCGGTTCTAACTAAGCTATTAACCTTCAAGTGGTGACCACTATTTCCACGACACTAGCGGTAACGTGGCGTCAAATTGACTCCCTGTCAATAATGGCCAGTTGATGTCAATTTGACTCCCTATCAATAGTTGTTACTCCAAGTCAAATTGACTCCGTATTACTGGTAGTGGCATGACGTCAATTCGACTTATCCTTAGATGTACGTATATATAATTCTACTTGTGTCGAGATGATATTATATATTATTTAACTGCAAATCGCTTCTATTGATACGGAGTCAATTTGACGTACGTCACTACTCTAAGTATAATCAAAAATCATTCATCGTAACAACAGTTGGACTGTAGGATTTTGTCTTAATTTATTTTACAAGACTCGCATTGAATTACTCTTCTAACAGAGATAATAAAGTTCTGGATCATTCTTCTGTCAATTCGATTACCGAAAAATCGCTCAAAGATGTTACTAGTTAATCGCGTACCCTGACACTAAATTGAAAAAGCTACCACTCTAAGTTTAATAAAAAATCATTCATCGTAGCATCAGTTCGAATGTGCGACAAAGATTGCTAATGAGATGAATTGGAAGACGAATTGTCTTGGTTTATTTTTCAAAGACGACGAAGTTCTGTATCTTTCTTCTGTCAATTCGATTACCGAAAAATCTCTCAAAGATGCTAATCGCTAATCGCGTACCCTGACACTAAATTGAAAAAGTTACGACTCTAAGTTTAATAAAAAATCATTCATGGCAGCATCAGTTGGACTATGTGACAGAGATTGCTAATGAGATGAATTGGAAGAAGAATTGTTCTGGTTTATTTTTCAAAGACGACAAACTTCTGGATCTTTCTTCTGTCAATATGATTACCGAAAAATCGCTCAAAGATGCTAATCGCTAATCGCGTACCCTGACACTAAATTGAAAATGCTACCACTCTAAGTTTAATAAAAAATCATTCATGGCAGCATCAGTTGGACTGTGCAACAGAGATTGCTAATAAGATGAATAGGAAGAAGAATTGTCCTGGTTTATTTTTCAAAGACGACGTAGTTCTGTATCTTTCTTCTGTCAATTCGATTACCGAAAAATCTCTCAAAGATGCTACTAGCTAATCGCGTACCCTGACGATACTAAAACGAAGAAGTTTCCCGAGAAAAAAGGCTAACTAGTTATCCTGGAACTGCGACGGAATAGATTAAAGAAATTAGCAGGATGCTTGTTCATCGGGCAAACCGCAGATCCATAGAATATTAATGCTCCTGTGGGAAAGCGGCGTTCCCTATGGGTACAAGTAACCCGGCGTATTCCCATGGAAAGTAATTGTGTTTACGAAAACGCGTTTCCCGTGTAAAACCCGGCGCCAGTCTGGCGGTTGTCAGTGAACGCCGGGAGGCGATGATAACCGAGACATCGTGAGAGCGACTGTTTAATCCGCGAAGCTTAGCCTGGACAGAACCGCGTTAAATACGCGGAAAATTGCGTGGAAAGACGCAGTTCGGGTTACCAGAGCTAACGACAGAGCAGGAGAAATTACAGTGTCGCCTTTTAATCAGTTCATTCTAAGCTACCGAAGGGTTAGACTCTGCCGGCCACGAGGAATTTCCTTGGGCCTCAGCCTCGCCTCTGCGGTGTTTCTCATTCAGGGTCTAGCAGAATCGCAGAAGCATTCGTGAGACCTTATTAATCCTCGAAATTACACGTTCCCTGCTTCATAAATATCCCGACCTCCGGCCAATTACACACTGCTCGGCATCCCTCTGTCTCACTTTCTCCTTCTCGCTCGCTAACGATCCTCCAGTATTCGGAGTGGCCGCAGGATCTCCGGAGGATTTAGCCACGATTCGCGAGAAACCGGCGAAGATATGACTCGAAATCGCGGAGAAAAATAGAGGAAGAGGTCTCGAGTCCACGCACAGCTAAGGAGCTGGACGCGGGATGATAAAGCGAGATTTTCTCGGGCAATTTTTAAGAGCGGTTAACGATCCAAGAGTAATCGCACGGGATTGAAGCAGCGACGACATTAATCACGCTGATGATACATTTTATATTCAGCGGATTTCAAACTCATTCTCCAGGTCTCTCTCTCTCTCTCTCTTTCCCTCTTTCTCTCTCACCCTTCTTCCATCTTTCACTCTCTCTCTCTCTTTCTGGCTTTCATCCTCCCTTTTCCCAGCCGCTCTCTTACGCCAGAGTTATTTTAATCATTAAGTTCCCGCACGGTCGGTAAGAAAACGTTCCGGAGGCAAAACTGGGTTCTTGCTTATTTAAAGCGGACTTTTTTTCTCCCCTTTTCATTTAATCTCCCCTCAAAACGGGGCACGCCGAGCGCCGGCGAGTTCGCGATACTTTTTTCCCCATTCACTCGAGGAAGATATATTAGGGGAAAGAAGTCCGAAGACGACGACGAGATTAAATTTTTTTTTAATCGACCGTATTTTATCGCGACACGAAGCAATGAGATAGGTGTTAACGAGATTTAATGGACACGGGGGGTGGTCGAGAAAGGGAAGTTCGAGATCGGAAACGATCCCGAGGATCCTTGCAACTTTTGATTTTCGTATCTTTTCCCGTGGTTAAGAGATTCGAAGAAGAATTTTTCGAAACAAATATCATTCTGCGGGAGAATTTGAAGGAAAGAATACGAACACTCGTAATTACGAATATTTACGGCAGAGAAGTTTCGTGCGAGCTCGGGTATTTTAAAAGAATTTCGAGCAAGGAGACAACAGCGGAATTTTCTCGACGATACAGGGAATGATACATGCACGCGCATATGCGAGTTAGTTTTTCTTTAATTCAGCCACAATTCCAAAAGATACTTTGAATAAATACCCGCGAGTCTATGAAATCCTTTCAAAAATATTTAACTTTATCCAGTGGGCGTGTGCGCGTTACTTTCCACCGGAAAAATGAGAAATAATTAAATATTCTGCTGCTTCAAACGCACGCTGTTGCTCCTGTGCATGTTCAACCCTTAATTCCAGAAATGAGACTCTGCAGCGTGCAAATCGCTGCCGATAAACTCCTATTTGATACACTTTATCTTAACGATAATTAATTTCTACAAATACGAAAAATCTCTATTTAAACCTGATATAAACTTCCGCAACTTTAACGTCTGTTAATATTATTTTTAATTATATCGAATAACAATGAATTCTCAGTAATAAAATCAATATATCTAAACAATCTAAAACCATCTAACCAATTAAATAAATTATACTTGGAATAAATCGAAAGCAATCCAATATTCAAGGAACAATTAGTCTCTCGGTATTTTCTCCAATAATAAAATGATTAAAATACTCGTCGAGAAGTTATAAAAAGCAAATCGAATGTGGTCAGTGGAAAATAGTGGAAGAACATGTAGATGTTTATTTAACGAGCAAAACTTATTAACGAGCAAGTCACAGGCGTCTTCGAAAAAGGGTAAAACGTACAAGGGGGGATTACCCCCCACGTCGCAAGAACGTACAGTCTTTCTTGCAACATTCGGGTTACTACAACGATATTTATAACCAATGATGCAACGCGAAAAGAACTCTCGATTGCATACGTTAAGCAGGGAGCAACAAAACGTGGAATAAATTATTCGCTAAAGCATCATTGCAAACTTGTCTAGAGGTTGCTCGAAGAATCATCAGAGACACGCAGATTCAAACGTCTCAAACCGTGGAACATAAAAATCAGATTTATAACCCCGACAAATCACATATCATTGAACATATTACCTAACTTTTTCTACCAATTAACGCTAAATACGACTCGCGTATTACCATTAATATAACAGCCTCGAGGTTCCACGGTTTGAAACCAATTTTTCTCACGTATTCGAGCTCGCAATCAATCTTGCAAGATCCTGCTCTGGAAAAGTGGAAACTCAAGCCTGGACAATTAATTGTGCAACTCGAGGGATAGCTGCGCGTATAAACACGTCGAAATAATCTAAACGTTCAGGGTAAATAAACACTCTAACCGGCCAGGCAAATAAACTAGACTCGTAACGATCGACTGTTCTTGAAAACGACTGTTCAACGCTTATATCTCTGCGAGGTTCTAACTAGAGAATAGGATACTCCGGGTAACGCGATACACAGTTTGCCGAGAGCCACAAGACGCAGGGACGAAAAAAAAACGCGGTCGCAGACCGCAAATGGACACCAGCGGCTCTCTGACAGGGCAATTTCAACGCGGTTATAATTTCTTGGTGCGAAAACACCATACCGATCCCCGTAGCCAGCCGATGGTGTCGGATAGGGGTGTATTGATCGGTGGCTGCTAGAACGGCACACGCTTCTTCCACCGTCGACGCATTCCACCCCCGTGTAATCCTTCTTTTCCCTTTGTCTACCTTCGCGACTTTCCGCCGCTTTCCCGACGTCACGTCATCTCCGTGATGGCCGGTGTCGTTTCGAATTAATTTCCACCGACCACCATCCAAAGCATCAACGACCACCGAGTGAGACTTTATTAAAGGTTTCTTTCCCTTTATTATTTTTTTATGGTTATCAAGTATACTTGAGTATACTTGAGTTAATTCGAAAGTTATTGTATTTTATTAAGAAGTATTTTTGAGATAATTATTTGGTTAAATTGAGGAATAAAATTGGAATATTCTAGTATCGCGTAATCGTATTTTGAGGAATTCTAGCGAATTACCGCGAGGACGGTGAGAGACTGTATTACAATATTCTTTCATTTTAATCTTTTTTTCATTGGTTAATGCGTTGTATCCGGGTGTACCGGAGTTAATTTCCAAGTTACAGCATTCGGTTAAGACGTAATTTTGATACGATTATTTCGTTAAATTAAATGTACAGCTTTGCGGAAATGTAAAACAGGTATTTCCCCGCGCCATATATAACCGTAGCTATTTTGGGGAATGTGAAATGGGAATTTTGGTGTGAATATGGAATATTCTAATAGCGGTTAGACTTTAGATCGATGCGAATTTTGGCCGACAGGAACAATTCGAGGCAGGTAAGGGAAGGTTTGAACAATAGGGTTAATTGGTTCCGTGTTATTGGAAACCGCGCTATATGAAGCTTGGAATCTGTATATGCGCCACGATTAGGTTCCGTGTTATCGTTTGAAGAAATTTTGTAACAGAGTTAATCCCACATTTCGGAAATTTTTTTAAAAATTTGTTTCGCGAGTTAATCGACTGGGCAAAGGATTATCATCGAGATGATAGTCACTGGTGTTTTGAATTAATTTTGTACGATTATCACGCTGGAACGACATGATAGAAATTAATATTAGTGACATTGCGAATAGAAATATAACGCGTCATCGCGAGAACAGTCAGAGAATTTATTAGAATTGGTTCGGATAACTTTTGCAATGGCTTCATTTTAATTTATGTTTGAGGGTTATTCGAACAAACGTTCACCTCGTAAATAAATAAACAAATAAATAAAGATGCATTTTCTGATATTAAATTAAATTCCGATCTGCTGCAAAATATAAAGCTTTGACGTGCAATGTTAATTATATACCAACAGCAATAATTCAACGCAGGTAAGGCAACCTTTGAACATCGCGGATAATTGGTTTCGCGTTATTCAAAACCACGTTACACGAGAGTTAGAATTCGTATAAGTATCACGATCGCCTTCAATGCCGTAATTTAAAGAACTCGCGTAATTAATCTCCAGGTAAAGCACAACCATTAGGTCGTTTACGTAAATCAGGTATCGTAGAATAAACGACTAACTATATTAACTCGACGAATTACGAATCCGTCGAAAATTTAGAAACTAATTAAACAAGCTTTCGAGGTAGTAATTTGGAATGGAAAATTAATTTCGCAAATTTTTGTGAGTCCAAAACAAAGGATTCTTCATTTAAATCGAAGAATAATAGAGAGACGCGGGGAAAAAAATGAAATGAAGCTTCCGGGATAATAATTGGGAATAAAAAATTAATTTCGCAAATTTTTTGAATCCAAAACAAAGGTTTCTTTGTTCGAACCGAAAAATAATAGAAAAACGCGGGGAGAAGAAATGAAATAAAGCTTCCGAGGTAATTATTAGGAATAAAAAATTGATTTGGCAAATTTTTCTGATACCAGCCGTTTACTTGTTGTATAAACAGTCGGAAAGAACGTTATCTTAACCCTTGGAACGATGGACGATGGGCGATTGCAGCCAACCGGAGGAACGAAACGGCCAAGGACGAGGCTTCCTCCGCGCGAGGACGTTGGCGCGAGCTGATATTTCTCTCTGGCATTTTTGCTAGCCTTTTTCCTCGAGTCACCGGCCTGGCGAACGTTTGCTCGATACGTTCGGGACGCGTAGATACGGGAAACGGAAGAGGTGTTTGGCAGGCGAGCTGTGAAATGGATTGGCCGCGCCGCCTCCTCGTTCGCTTTCAGGCGGACCTCGGTTTTTCAACTTCCAACTCGATGACACAGTGTACGACTGGATGGCAAGAATTGGATAACCTGGTAACTGGCAAAGACTTAACTCCACGCCAAGCTCTCCTATATCCTAGACTTCGTCGCTTAGACGAGTGTCCAATTTTCGGGCTGCTGATGTCGTCGGTGATTAAAATTAATCGATTCCTCGTTGTTATTCTGATTTATGAGCGGATGGAGATCGTTGTTTGGAAAGGATTTTGTTAACAGGTAACGTGATCGAAGTTATATGAAGTTATGGGGGTTGATTCGAGTTGGAAAATTTGGGAATATCGAAGTACGAATGGTGGTTATAGGTGTTGGTATGATTATGATTTATTTAAGAGTAGTTGGGATTTGTTTTTCGTATATTCAATTTAACAAGTGTAGAATATTCTGATTCAGACTCTGATATATCTGAAATATCGATGTTATAAGGGAAACCGTAATTAATGTTTTTGCAAAATTGAAAAGTTTTATATCCTTTACGCTTATGGGCGATGGTCGATAATTTTGAAAATTCGTAAAGGACTTTGGAATTCTGAAATTAACCATATGGGTATATTATTTGGCAACTGTTTAATTTTGTGCAACGGTACATCGAATTCGCGAATTTACCACATTTTAATCTATCGGGTTTACAAGATTTCTAAATATCGAAATTTTTAATTCATTTCGGCGAATTTTTACGCCT